>PVJI01016761.1:0-37451 GCA_004026765.1 Micronycteris hirsuta
CCACATCCCCTCCAACAGTTATCTGTTGCTTTGTTGATGATGGCCATTCTGACTGGTGTGAGGTGGTATCTCATTGTGGTTTTAATTTGCATCTCTCTGATGGCTAATGATGTTGAGCATCTTTTCATATGTCTCTGGGCCCTCTGTATGTCCTTTTTCGAGAAGTGTCTGTTCATGTCTTTTGCCCATTTTTTAATTGGGTTTTTTGTCTTCCTGGAGTGGAGTCATATGAGTTAAGCTGCACGTTAATTAAATCATCTCCTGATGCGGTCCTTAACAGATGGCACGTGAAACACTAAAAAACTCGTGAGTGGTATGAAAAGTGTTAAATAAGTCCCTTTAACATTTTATATAATAATGGTTTGGCGATAATGGGCTCCTTTAGTTTTTTCTTGTCTAGGAAGTTTTATATCTACCCTTTGATTCTAAATGATATCTTTGCTTAGTAGAGCAATCTTGGCGGTAGGTCCCTGCTTTTCATGACTGTGAATATTTCTTACCAATCCCTTATAACCTACAAAGTTTCCTTTGATAAATCAGCTGACAGTCTTATGGGAACTCTACTGTAGGTAACTAACTTCTTTTCTCTTGCTGCTTTTTAAGATTCTCTCTTTATCTTTAGCCTTTGGTATTTTAATTATGATGAGTCTTAGAGTGAGTCTCTTTGCATCCATTTTGTTTGGGACTCTCTGTGCTTCCTGGACTTGCATATATATTTCCTTCACCAAGTTAAGGAAGTTCTGTCATTTTTTTTTCAAATAGATTTCCAATGTCTTGCTCTTTCTCTTCTCCTTCTGATACCCCTATGATGTGAATGTTGGACCTCTTCAAGTTATCCCAGAAGCTGCTTAAACTATTCTCCTTTCTTTGGATTATTTTTAATTCTTGATGGTTCTGATTGGTTGTTTTTGGCTTTCTTCTGTTCCATATCATTGATTTGATTCTCAGCTTCATCCACTCTACTGTTGTTTCCTATAAATTGTTCTTTATTTCAATTAGTATATCCTTAATGTCTGACTGGATCTTTTTGATACTATTGAGGTCATTACTAAGTTCTTGAGCATCCTTATAACCAGTGTTTTGAACTCTGCATCTGATAGATTGCTTATCTCCAATTCATATAGCTCTTTTTCTGGGTTTTTGACCTGTTTTTTTTATCTGGGGCATGTTTGTATCCTTATTTGGCAGCCTCCCTGTGTTTGTTTCTATATATTAGGTAGAGCTGCTATGACTCCCTGTGTTGGTAGCATGGCCTGCATCCAATGTAGTAGGCACCCTGCAGGGTCCATTGGCACAGCCTCCTCTATCTCACAAGCTGAGTACTCAAAGTGTGCCCTCTATGTAGGCTGAATATAACCATCCTGTTGTAGTTGAGCCTGGATTGCTATTGGCAGGTTGATGGGAGAGATTTATCTGGGCTAGTCAACTGAAAGAATTGGCCATGACCACTGAAAGAACTGGCTGTGACCAGCTGTGCAGGCGCAAGGTAGTGGTGCTCTGATGTGGTCTACAGCTATCCACTATGTATGTAAGCTCAGGGGTTTCCTGGGTGGTGCAGGCCAAGGTCAGCCCCAACCTGTGTTTTTTCCAGGACCACCATGCCTAATCTATAGAGCAATCTGAGACTTCTGCTACTTGTGCTAGGCTTGGACATTCCCAGGTGAAGCCAAGCTATGAATCTAGGCTGGCTGCAGCTAGTGCCATGCCTGGGCCACTTAGCAAGAGCTATGGGAGCTGGTGGCTCACTGAGGCCAGCTCTTGCTTGTTTGTAAAGATTTATGAAGTCATGAAGCATGAGCCAAGACCAGCCATTCATATGGACAAGCTGCTGTTAACAGCTATAAGTTTAGTGGGATAGAGTCTCAGGATCTCCAAGGTAGAACAGTGTTAGCCAGGTTGATGGAATCTCAGATATGGCACCAGCTTGCCAGCTCTGTTTAGAAAAGGGATAATGGCCTCTGCTCGCCTTGATACCAGACACTTCTGTTCCTCCCTGTATACCACTAGTGACTTGCAAGTTGATACCTTGGTGCTGGAGCTCAGAGGGAGTGAGTCTGAGTGGGTGAGTCTGTGTGTGGGTTAAGAGGAACTGCTTGGGATCCAGAAGTTTCTTCCACTGACTCAATCCCTGCTGTTTTTTACTGCCAGAAGTTGTAGGGACTTATCTTCCTGATTCTGGAATCCTGAACTGGGGAGACTAGTGTGGGTCTCAGACTCCTTGCTCCCAAGATGTCCCTCCTGAATTTTTATCCACCACACATGCATATGGGACCAGGCTATTCCACATCTGTGCCCCTCCTACCAGTCTGGATAGATGTGGTTTCTTTAAATCCATAGTTGTCAGATTTCCATTCAACTTGACTTCTGACAGTTCTGAATGATGGTTGTCTATATTTTTGCTGTAATTTTGATGTGGTTGTGCAAAGAGGCCAGCCATGTTTGCCTACACTGCCATGTTGGCCAGAAGTCCTCACTTAGGTTTCATTTTACAAAATAAGTTCAATTCACTGGTAATCTTCACAGTGTTCCTCTATATTGTTAATCAGTTAATCAAAATCATCAATTAAAAATGTACATTTTCAGTGTTAAATCGAATGTTCACATGTTCTAATGTACTTGTATTGGCTGTAGATTACTAAGTCTACACATCACAAAATAAAGTGTTGGGTCAATATTTATTTTTAAATTGGTGTTCCACAGAGAGCTAATATGGAGATAATTCAGTTAAAAAAAGAATTAAGGGTGTTATAAACTGAATAAGAAAGGTTGTTTTATTCGTGTATTTTTACATGAAATATCTGGATTATCTCAACTGTAGCACCTGGGAAGTTTATTCAAATGCTGACATTTGCAGAGAATACTCGCATGAGACAGTATGGAAATCAGGAAAACATTTTTTCCACATGTGAGAAATAGAACCAAATCATGAAAATTTTGGATTATTTCGTATGGTCATTCCTTGGCCATAATTTTTGGATAAAAGTCTAGTTAATTAGCCATTTTCTTTTAAAATTTTTATAAAGAATAAGCAGATCTTAATCATATAACCCATTTTTCCCTTTTTATCAACATCTTCAGAATAAGAATCATTTATAAGCTTTACCAGCACCATACAATAGTGACAGGCTTCCAAACAAGGAGAAATAATTTATTAGCTCATGATGTTTTTCTAGCTTTTCCCCACCCCAACTTGAGGTGGTGTATAGGTGGTACAGTACAATGAATAAATTAAGTAAATGTTCTGCCCTGTGCTTGACATAAGTCATTACTTTTCTAGGAGCAAAGGCTGAGTGAGTATTTGCAATACTATTCTGAGTAAAATAAGCTTTGTAATCAAGTAGGGTGGGGATTACACTTTATTTATTTATTTACTTATCTATTTGCAAGATAGCTGTTATGATTAAATTATTCATTCTATTGTGTTAAGAAAATAAAAAGCATGTCACTGAAACAAAAGCCAGGATATTAATCTATGCAAAATCGAATTGGTTTACTGAGTTTTAACTGACTAGAAATACTTTTTTCCTCGTTGTTGTCATTAGAGCTTTTACACAAAACATAACATATTCCATAATGTTATTTTGTTACAATTATTGCAGCTAATGTTATCACAACTTACAAAGAAGATTTCCTTCACAAATATAATTATGCACATATAAAATGAATCTTATTTTATAATATAATGTTTCATGTATTCCCAATGAAACTTGCGTATTAGTAAAGAATATATTATAATGTGGAACTATTGAGTAAATGTTTTAAGGGAAGACAATTAAAACACTAGTCAATGATGTATATTTATATGTTACATTTTATAGCCATTTTACATTTTAATAAACTAAAACAAATGACATGCTTTTCTTTAAAGTGATTTAAAGAAAATGAAGATCATAACCTCATCTATAACTCCATGCTCAAAGCATTACATTCATTTTTTTAAAACTATGTTAGATTTTTGAATCAGAGCAATAGATGTGATCAATGTATTACTCCATAAGACAAGGCATTTTGCATAAAGGGTCTAAAACTCACTTTTGTTCATCAACCCTAATCATGATTAAATGTGAAGCAGAATGATTCTACAAATGGAATGTTTGCTAAACGGTGAAAAATTCTTGGATATAATAAAAAAGTAACTGAAAACTAATGTAAATGTAACAATATTAGCATACATTAAATGATATGTTTACATTAAAGATGACAGTATAGAATATACATAGTAAATTTGTGAAGATGGGAAGGTGGGAACTCCTAAGATATTTTACCTGGACAAATCAAATTTAAAAAAACCATGATTACAAAATCATAATATACTTTTCCTAAAATTTCTCAGGCTTGCAAGAATAAATCTGGAAGGAGATACACAAAGATACACATTTTTTATTTATCATATTTAAATTGTTATTATACTTAGCATGGTAAGTTTTCTAGCTGTTCTAAAACTAGAGTATGATTGTTTCATTAATAAAAATTAATAAATTACCTTGAAATTTTGAAATGCCTGCTAATTTTAGAATTATTTTCTTTACAGAGCCATGTCAGAAAGGTTTTCCAAATTACCAGTATTTAATAGTCAGGCAATATTTATTACTTAAATGATTGTTTTTAATCATTTTTAAATTTTTATAAATAAGTCAATTTAGAGTTAATCATTTATTTAGTCATCAATGCCTATGCCAAGCACCAGAAATAAATCACTGAAATTAACAGGCATTGGCCTTGCCCTCATGGATCTTTAAGTCTAGTTCTGGTTAAGTTGTTATTATCTATCTAATTTTATAGACATAACTTTGTATTTATTTATTTTATATTCTATCTATCTACCTATCTATTTATTTTTATAGAGAGGAGAAGGGAGAGAGAAAGAGAGGGAGAGAAATATGGATGTGAGAGAAATATTGATGGGTTGCCTCTCACATGCACCTCAACTGTGCACCAAGCCTGAAACCCAGGCGTGTGCCCTGACTGGAACCCAACCTGTGATGTTTTGCTTTGCAAGATGACACCCAAGCAACTGAGCCATGCTGGCCAGGGCAACAGCGCCATGTATTTGATTTTGTAGATTCCACCCTAAAAAAAGTTTTAAAGAAAGAACCTGTACTAACACTTCTCCAAGGAGCACATACAGAGAACCCAGAGTCATATGAAAGGATGCTCAGCATCACTAGCCATCAGAGAGATGCAAATTAAAACCACAATGAGATACCACTTCACACCAGTGAGAATGGCCATCATAAACAAAGCAATAAACAACATGTGTTGGAGAGGATGTGGAGAAAAGGGAACCCTACTGCACTGTTGGTGGGAATGCAGACTGGTGAAGCCACTGTGGAAAACAGTATGGAATTTCCTCGCAAAACTAAAAATGGAACTGCCTTTTGATCCCACAATTTCACTACTGGAACTATGCCCCAAGAATCCTGAAAAACCAATTAAAAAGAACTCATGCACCCCAATGTTCATAGTAGCACAATTTATAATAGCCAAGTGCTAGAAACAACCTAAGTGTCCATCGGTAAATGAATGGATCAAAAAACTATGGTACATTTACACAATGGAATTCTATGCAGCAGAAAGAAGGAAGGAGCTCCTACCCTTTGTGACAGCATGGATGGATCTGGAGAGCATTATGCTAAGTGAAATAAGCCAGGCAATGAAAGACTACAGGATCTCACCTATAAGTGGAACTTAATTAACAAAACAAACAAGCAAGCAAAATACAATCAGAGGCATTGAAAAAAAGAACAAACTGAGAGTAATCAGAGGGGAAGTGGAAGGGGATAATGGGAGGCAAAGGGGGAAGGGTTGTCAAGGAACATGTATAAAGAACAAATGGACAAAGCAAAAGGGAAGTAGGATCAAGGGTGGGAGGTGGCTATGGCTGGGCTGGCAGAGAATAGTGGGGGTGGGGAATGGAGTAACTGTACTTGGACATCAACAAAATAAAAGAAAAAATATTTCATTTATTTATTTTTAGAGAACAGGGAAGCGAGGGAGAAAGCAAGGGATAGAAAAATCAATCTGAGAGAAAAACATCAATCAGTTGCCTCTCACACTTCCCCAACGAGGGACCTGGCCTGCAATTTAGGCATGTGCCCTGACCAGGCATCAAACCAGCAACTTTTTGGTTTGCGGGATGACACCCAACACACTGAACCACACCAGTCAGGGCCTATGCTGAAATTTTTAACTAGCATGATATAAAGAACAACATTAACCTTAATAGTACAGTTTTTACTATCATTGATACACAAACAGTGTCAAGGGAACAGTGTGTATGTGTGTGTGTGTCTGTGTGTTTAACTGATGCATTCTTAAAGAAGACTATCAGCTTATAACTAAAGAACTGCATAGAAAGAGTTCACAGATATAGAAACTTTAAAATGATTTGACAAGATAGTAAAATATGTTTATTTTAATGCTGATTTTAATACTGATAAAATTTCTGACTTCTGATTTTTGTTTATTTGCCAACTATTAGAATGTCTTCATAGGGATTTTGTGGGGAGGAAAAGGTGTAAGGATTCTTGAGTATCTTGAACTAATTATTTTAAGGTGACTACATAAATGAAATGAATCATAAGTGCTTAGTAAGTAAAAAAGATTGTGTTTATTTTAATTTTTCCTCTAAATGCCTTAACACTAACAATTACTTTACATTTCTATTAACACAACAAAGAATTAGAGTTGAATTTCTGAAAAGTTTGTGACTTTAAAGTACTATACTAAAATATCTCCCCATTCAGTTCTCTGAAAGTTCCTTTGATGGGTTTTATGAAGTTGTGAATACACATGGGGCCAGATAAAAAGATGAGAGTCCTCCTGAGTAGAACCAAAAGGACATTTGTCTGAACAATTCCACATTTAAATCAGGAGTCTGTTGCAGAAAACTGTAATCTGACTGAAATATTTAGTTTGGTATGTTCAAAAAAGAGTTTAGAATGTTCTTTGTTTGCTGTTGGTATTTTTTCTTTTGGAGAAAAGATATGCTGCACACTTAATAAATATTTATACATTGTAATAAATAATACAATATGCATACACCTCAGACTAAGACAGTCTCTCACAGAGGAACAAATAATGTAGCAGAGTACAATTTTCTCTGTCAGTTTTGTTCCTAGAACCATCAGTTGGTTGGGTTAGAATTTAAGGTAGAGAGAAGTTAAACAGTCATTTTTTATGAGAAGGAGTCACATGAAAGAAATGAACTATCCCTGGCATCATGAGAATCAACCTAAGTCTCCTGGGATGACTTAAGCATATTGCTTCTAGTTAACGACTTGTTTTTTGTAGTTTTTTGTTAGTGTGATATTGCACCATCAGTCCTTTGGTTCTTATATTTCTAGCGTGAGAAGGTTTTCAGTTAGTATCTGGTCACCGTGCTGATTTGACACACCATGTTCAGTCCTGAGCAACAGCACTATTTAGCGTATGTGCCTCAACATTTTTCAGACAGAGACATGTATGAACAAAGCAGAATGTTGGATAAAACCACTAACCTTTTAATGATCCTCCTAAAGTAGGTAGGACAAATCTCAACCTTCATATATCAATAAAAATAATTATTCTTTCTAAACAGAGAGGTAGTAATAACTTCTTTGCTGTAATACATTCACTTCAAATAAAATTTTATTTAGCTGATTTAGAAAGAGGATCCACCCATAGACATATGAAAAGATGTTCAACATCACTAGCCATAAAAGAGATACAAATTAAAACCACAATCATCTATCACCTCACACCAATCAGAATGGCCATCATTAATAAATTTCCAAGCAGCAAGTGTTGGAAAGGATGCAGACAAAAGGGAACCCTAGTACAGTGTTGGTGGGAATGCAGACTGGTGTAGCCACTATGGAAAACAGTATGGAATTTCCTCAAAAAACTAAAAATACAACTGCCTTTTGACCCAGAGATTCCAGTGCTGAAATTAGACCCTAAGAATCCTGAATCACCAATTCAAAACAACTTATGCACCCCTACGTTAATAACAGTCTTAACTTAGTGTTGGAAACTGCCTAAGTGACCATCAATAGATAAGTGGATCAAAAACCTGTTTACACAATGTTTACACAATGGAATGTTTACACAATGGAATACTACACAGAAGAAAGAAAGAAAGAAGGAACTCCTACCTTTTAAGAAAGCATGGATGGAACTGGAAAATATTATGCTAAGTGAAATAAGCCAGTTGGTGAAAGACAAATACCATGCGATCTCACGTTTAAGATTAATCTAATGAACAAAACAGAACCACAGACATGGACACATGGAACAGACTGACAGTGACAAGAAGGGAGGGGGCAGGGAGATAACAGGGGAAAGAAGGGGAAGGGACTAAAGAGCATGTACGAATGGACATGGACATGGACACAGTGTGGGAATTGACTGTGGGCGTAGGCAGGGGGATGGTCAAAGGAGGGCAAAGTGGAAAAATTGGGACAGCTGTAATAGAATAACAATTAAAAATATTTAAAAAGATAAAAGAAAGAAGGCCCGATTGTTACTAGTCATTAAATGGTGGATTTCCTTCTCAGGTTCTCTGTCTTAGGCATTCTGCTCTTTGTTAACATACTATCCAGTATATGGTTTTTAAAGATTTTTATTTTTATTTATTTTTAGAGAGAGGGGAAGGGAGGGAGAAAGAGAGGGAGAGAAACAGAAAGGTATGGTTGCCTCTCACATGGCCCTCACGGGGACCTGGCCCACAACCCAGGCACGTGCCCTGACTGGGAATCAAACCAGGACCGCTTGGTTCCCAGCCCACACTCAATCCACTGAGCTACACCAGCCAGGGCTAGTATATGGTTTTTAGGTGCACTCAGGATTAAATAAAACTAAAACAGACATTTCCATATATTTCTGTCATCTGTTTTTACCAGAACCAAGAACCTACTTTTGACCTGCATCCTGAATGTCACATTATCTCCTGGCTCTGGAGTCTACCTACAGAGGATTTAATTGAGGTATCTTAACCAAAAACACAATCTTAATTAGAGCTGAACATCAATGAATCATCTCCATGTGACCTCAGATGAGATGTAGAGAAGTCACTTCTGTCTGACCTCTGATTCTCTTTCAGTTCAGAGCAAGAAAGAAAGGTTGAAGTTATGAGATGTAATCTGCAGGGCAAGCACAATATGGGAACTTCTCAGAAATTTCTATTTCATCTCTCATATTGGAGCCTTTCAACCATCTAAAATTAGTTTTATCTCTTGATTATGTGATCTAAATATCCTATTAAACAATAGAAATTCAGTATTATGACAATTCTCCTTTTTAAAAAGGACAGTTTTTTTAATTGTTAACCTTTACATTATTTTCAACATGTTACCATATTTTCAGTGATTGTCTTTGTTGGGGGAGTAAAAATAGTAAAGTTTTACAAATAAATAATAATATAATAAAAAAATTTAACAAAAATCTTTTGCAATGGGACAAATAGCCTGTGCTTAGAGAAGAGTTACTAATCTGAACACCAAGTGATAAAATCAGACACTTTAATAAAATTGTGGAGAATATCTCAAATATAAGGTATCAGTTCTGATTTCACAAGATTCTAAGTATTTTGAAAATTCATTACCATTTTGTGATCTTGGAAAAATAAAATATGACAGACATTAATGAAGATATTTGGAGCCAATTGTTTGGGGCATAACACCAATCACTGTTGGGGTCTTATTAGACCAGGACTGGAAAGTGGGAGCTGAGGAAGGGTTAGTGGTGAGCTATGGGAAACCATACCCAACTGGGCTGCATGATGCGGCAGCTTTGTGGTTTCAGCCGGGGAGGCTCTGGAGCAGCTGGAAAGATGAGAGAATCTTAAATGCAAAAATGAAGGAACATGAGGATTCTGTTATTGATCATGAACTGGTATTCTTGGAGAGAAATAGAGATTAGAATTATTTTAAATACTTTTGGCTGCAGGACTAGGTATCTCTTAGTTCTTTCAGCAGTTGGATCCTTAAGTTGACTCCTTTTGTGCCTGGGCCTAACTAAGTCACCAGATCTTTTTGAGTGAAGGCAGTCTTTTACCTCATGTACATGATATTCATTTCAGAATGAAAATGCAAACTTTACTTTCATTCTTGATATACTGTAGCAGTTGGCCTTGACCAGCTTTTCACTCTACCCATAACTCATATATACATATATATTTTAATATTAAAAAAGTAATTGTTACTTGTCCTCTAATTTTAGAAAACTATGGGAAATAAAAGGAAAAATACCTTAAATCCCATCACTGAGATAATATTTGAAATTATAGTATTTTCCATTCAGTCTTTTCCCCCTAGGCTATACACACATACACAAGCACACATAGTACACATACCCAGAGTTTCATCCCCCTTAAAAAAATTGCCTTGTGTCATTGATCTTCAATAACATACTTTTCTTGGTGGGTTAGTATTTGATCCACGAAGCTGGGTCAGAGAGGAAATGTTTACAAATTGATTCATTATTTCTGATTCTTATCAATCAATTAATCAATCTTGGTAATTTCTATTTAAATACCTTTGCACTGTGGAGTTAACATCTATCTGCCATGTCCAAAAGAGAAGTCTTACAGTCATTGTTTTTCCTAAATGCCTGACTGAAATCAAGTTATACTCTGTCAATGGCATTCTCCTCATCTACCACTCGTTAACCATATCAAAAATGGAAATGAGTTTAGTTTGGCATAACTCATAATGTCATTTGGGAAGAAGGCAGAAGAAGCTGTGCCAACATTAATGTGCACTGTGTGAATAATTTACTTTAATTTCAATTAAAGCACCAGGAAGAGATGTAGAAAACCTTTCCTGTGGCTGTTCTGAATGCAGGGATTAACTTGGTTAGCAGAACAATTTAGATAGCTCAGGGACCTAAATTTGGAGCCAAGATGTTATGGATAAGAATACAAAATAAATACCAGTCTATGGTGCCTGCAGGTTCACAATAGGAGAATTAAAACCAGAAGGAAAAAAACAGGCCAATTTGGATGGCTGAAAGCTGTAAGTTAGTAGCTTTTATGAAGGGCGTGTAGAAAATGAAGAATAAAATGGGTCAAAGATAGCTCTGGGGAGTAAAACAAATGGAGAAGTCAGAAGAACGGGCAGTCTGCAGGAGATGAGGTGGTTAAGGAAGCACAAGAGAACACACACCTTGTGTTTGCATCTCAAAAATTTGGGGCTGTTTCTGATCCAGACTCTTTCCTTTGCTATTTATCTGAAACTTTTGGCCAATTTTAATCAAATTTCCCCAGAAAAATAATAAAATAACCATGGTTTTCTAGGCTAACAAGGCTGCTTGCATCATATTTATAATGTATTATTTCTGTTACTTTTTAAGTGTTCTACTTTTCTCTTCTTGCAGAAGTCTGCTAATGTTGAAATTTATGTTTTACTCATACACTCTTTTTTTTTTCACTCATACATTCTTGATCAAGACTGATCAACTTGGGTTTGACTAGGGTCTTTTCTGTCCCAGCACCTACAGCACCTTCTATTTTGGGTACATTTATATCTACAATGCTTTATTGGCCATTTTCTCACATCTTTAAGATATGTCTAAAAGCCACAGGCAATGCAACAACACCTGGCATACAAGCATGTGATGTGCAATGTGGGTAGTGTTACATTCATTTTTAAAGATTGCAGTGTGGAAATATTTTATGATTTGTCCAAGACAACACAGTAAGTAGAACCTGAGCTGGTTATAAAAGCCATAGCTCCCAAGTCTACTGACTACTTTTAGCCATAATAATCAGTCCAATTATGTTACTGAATGAGATAATATGTGAATGGTGCAAATTATATGCAATTTTATTGATTTAGGATATATTTTATTCATTTAGGGTATTTTTATTAATTTAGGATATACTTTATTCACAATGAATGATATTATATAGTTATGAAAGCAGGGACAATATTGAATATTCTTTCAAAATGGAGGCATGATTATTTCAAATTTTATGTATTAGCAAAGCAGATCTAGTCGCTGGCAAACTCTTGCCAGATCTGACATATCATCTATTTTCTTAGTACAATATAAAACTATGTATTTTTTGTTTTTAATTTTTTAAAAAATATGTTTATTGATTTGAGAGAGAGAGAGGGAGGAAGAGACAAACATCAATGGAAGAGAGAAACATTGATTAGTTGCCTCTCATAAGTGCCCTGACTGGGAATTGAACTCCATCCTTTTGGTGTTTGCGATAATCTCCAACCAGCTAAGCCACACCAGCCAGGGAAAAAAATATACTTTACTCTATCTTCTATTACTGGCTTTCTGATAACAAAGCAGAATTGACTAATTGCAACAGAGAGTGTATGGTCTGCTACATAAAGAAAAAGTTTGCCAGTTTCTGGTCTTCAGTGTCAGACTTCACAAAGAAATTCAAGTGAGGGATAAAGTTACTAAACTGGTAAAACATTCTCCCAACGTTCACTCAACCAAATATTATAGAATGCCTATTCTCAACACTAGGGGTATAAAAACAATAGAAACAAAATCCCTGCTTTCTTAGGATGGGACCTGTTAAACAGGAAATTGTCAGGAAACACATTATTAAGAATAAAGAGGGAAAACAGTATTTTCTTTGCATGGTTGGAGGAAGCATAAAACAGGACTTAAGAGACAAGAGGGTATGTAGCAGTTGATCTAGCCAGAGGAAGTAGCTAGTGTTGAAATTCTATTGCATCTCTTTCTTGTGCGTATGTCTAAGCAAGGAGAGTGGGAAATTCAACCACTTCCTGACAAGAAACTCTTGGGGAGCTGACACTGTCCTGGCAGCTAGGTGAGGAGGACCAAGATCTCAGCATTCTAACTCAGAGTGAAATGATATGCCCTCAAATACCTACTCCACCTCTCTAATTCTAAAGTTATTTGATTCTATGTTTCCATCTAACTATTCAAAATGAAATCACTGAGGTTTAAAGTAAAAATGCCAGGTCTCATAATTTCAGATGTTAAAGTATTACATAAAATTTTAGAACCTCTGAAGACTATCATGGCCAGCCTTCCTTGTACAGATGGTTAACCCTAGATTTTTATGGGCTGTTGTTCTTGATGCACTTGTTTAACTTATTTTTATGGAATGCTTTTCTAAAGATGAGGGGAAATCACACCATTATTTTTAAGTGACAAGTACATTCATGGTTTATTCATATATGCTTTAATTTTACATAGTCAAACCTTTCAAGTAAAAATCTTGAAAGAATCAATTTTATACTGCTCTTCAGATAATTTAATATATCTTCTCCTGCCATTTGCCCTATGAAAGTAGATCTATGCATAGCAAGGGTAGTGGTGTCATAGAGAATCTTACCTGGTATCACTTGTTTATGTAAATGCATTTTTAACAACTTTCAAATCTCTCACCTAATTCTCCAATAATGATTCTTGAAATTCATCATTGAGAGATTCATTCATCCAAAAATGGCTACTTCATTCCTTTTTTTTCTTTTAGTGCAATTATACCTGGGCAAAGAAACATAATCTTGTAAGTGGTTATCAAGTCTCTTAATTGTCTGATGGAGGCAAACCTCCCAGTTTCAAATATGGACAGAAGGAATTTAAGACACTTAAAGTAAAAGGCTATAAGAAAGGCAAGCAGAACCTACATACTATTTTCCATAGTGGTTGTACCAGTTTACATTCCCACCAGCAATGAATGAGAATTTCTTTTTCTCCACAACCTCTGCAACACTTGTTATAACCTGTCTTGTTGTTGATCACCATTCCAACAATTATGAGGTGGTATCTCATTGTGGTTTTGCTTTGTACTTTCCTAATAGCTAGTGAGGTTGAGTATCTTTTCATATGCCTGTTGGTCATTTGTATGTCTTCTTGAGACAAGGGTCTGTTCAGGTCTTCCACTCAGTTTTTTTTATTGCATTGTCTGTTTTGTGTTGAGTATTATGAGTTCTTTATATATTTTGTTTATTAACTCCTTGTCAGAGCTATTGTTTGCAAATGTCTTCTCCCTTTTAGTTGGTTGTGTTTTTGTTTTGTAAGCAGTGTCTTTTTATTTTTCGATAAGGAAATTTCATGTTTAATTTAAAAGCATTAATTAAGTGACAAGAAGCTTACAAAGTGAGATAAACAGGAGATGGACAAATGACATTATCGTGGCAAGTTCAGGGAACATGCACTCGAGCATGTGGTTAATTGAGACGGAACACTGTGGCTTGGTTGCTCATTCCACCACCCCTATAACCCCCACATTCATAATGGTTTCAGATGCTTATATCTTTCTTCTTTCTTTTCCACATGGGTGCTCCCCTGTTTCTCTTCTTTAAATGCCAAACGTCTTTCTAACTTTGTACCTCTGGATGAGAGAACGCATACTTGTTTATATTCAGATTGTTACACTGTCCAGAACAGGGGCTGGATTTGTGCAAACCAATAGCTCCACACTGCCCTCTTCTGTCAAGTAGGGGTATTGTTTGGTAAACCAATCATATCAAATAAGGTGAAACCCTATAGAAGTACTTGTGAAGTATGCAACAGTTATGTAGCTGTGTGATAGAGTTACTCTGTGGAATGGACAAGGAGGCCAAGGAGCAGCAGAGCTAGGAGTTTCTTGCTCAAGATAATCACAGGGTGAATTTTGAAGGAAATTGTGTATTTTGGAAGGAGAGTCCTACATCATCCCTCTTTGATTCAAATCTTCTATCTAAGCTGTTACTCTTGCCAAACTCTGAGTTAGTCCAATTCCAGGACCTTTTTTTTAATGCTATTTTTTTATTAATTTTTTTGTTAATTACAGTTATTTGCATCCTCTCCCCTCCCCCCTTCCCCTCCCATCCCACCTCCCCCCCAGCCTCCCTCCTCCCCCTTAGTTCTGTCCATGTGTCCTCTACAGTGATTCCTGAAAACTCTTCTGCCCATTGTCCCCTCCCCCCTCTCCCCTGTCTATTGTTAGACTGTTCTTAATTTCAGTGTCTCTGGTTATGTTTTGCTTGCTTTCTGCTTTTGTTGGTTATGATCCGGTTAAAGGTGAGATCATAAGGCATTTGTCCCTCACTGCCTGGCTTACTTCACTTAGCATAATGCTCTCCAGTTCCATCCATGCTGTTGCAAAAGGTATAAGCTCCTACTTCCTTTCTTGTAAGCAGTGTCTTTTGCTGTGGAGATTTTTAGTTTGATATAGTCTCATTCATTTATTTTTACCTTTACTTCCCTTGTCTTTGGGGTCAAATTCATAAAATTCTTTCTAAGACCAAGTTTTATTAGTTTTAGTACCTTTGTTTTCATCTATGTAACTTATTGTCTCAGGTCTTATATTTAGGTCTTTGATCCATTTTGAGTTAATGTTTGTGTATGGGACAAACAGAAATTGTTTCATTATTTGGCATCTGGTTTTCCAATTTTCCCAATACCATTCATTGAAGATGCTATCTTTTCTCCATTGTGTGGTTTTGGCTCATTTGTCAAAAAATATTTTCCCATATACTTGTGGGTTTATTTCTAGGCTCTCAATTCTGTTCTATTGTTCTGTGTCTGTTTTCTGCCAATACCATGCTGTTTTAATTATTGTTGCTTTGTAGTACAATTTGAAGTCCCAGAGTGTAGTACCTCCAGCTTTGTTATTTTTTTAGGATGACTTTGGCTCTTTGAGGTCTTTTGTGGTTCCGTAAAAATGACTCAGCATTCCCACTACTGGGTATCTATCAAAAAATTTTTAAACATTTATTTGCAAAGATATATGGGCTCCTATGTTCATTGCAGTATTATTCATGGTGCCCAACACATGGAAACAACTGAATTATCTTTCAATAGATGACTGGGTAATACATGGTACATACTAGGATGGAATACTAGTTAACCATAAGAAAAGATGAAATATTGCAATTTGCAACGAAATGGATGTATTTTGAGAATATCATGCTAAGGAAAATAAGTCAGACAGAATAAGTCAAGAACTATATGATTTCACTCATATGTAGGTTATAAAACTGAAAGCAACAAATAAACACACTAAAAACAAACAAAAACTCATAAGTAAGAGTATGGTGGTTACCAGAGAGAAGGGGGTAGGTAAAGGGTGCCAAATATGTAGTGACAGAAGATGATTTGACTGTGGGTAGATAATGCAACATACAGATCTTGTATCATAGAAGTATGCACTTGAAATCTATATGATCTTATTAACCAATGTCACCCCTAATAAATTAAATTTATAAAGGTATAAAAGATGAAGATAAAGTGAAGGAAAAAAAAGAAGGGTGATTGCATCACATCACATATCATGGATATAAGTAAAAAGCTAAAGTGCAATAATTAAGAAATCCTAGAAATCAGTGGTTTAAAAAACAGAGACAGTCTCACTCATGTGGTAGTCTAGGATGAAAGTGTGGGTTGCTCTAGTCTGCAAGTTATTCAAGAGTCAGATTTCTTCCATAATATTAGTTGAGTAGATCCTCACCACTGGCTTCTCATGCTGCATGCCCAGAGGCTGTCTGGCTGAGTTGAACTGCACGCCCAGTTTGTCTTAGGCTCAGCACCTGAGATTGACGCATGCTGTGAGCAGCTGAGTGGCTGATTTGAGCCTGGCAGCTCACAGAGGACCTGGGAAGGAGGCTGGAAAACTGTGAATATTGCCACCCAGACCTGGTCCCCATCGTCTCAAAACCACAGGAAGGGAGAAAAGTGAAGCCCAGCCCCATTCTTCCTGTGGCATCTGAGAATACCAACAGAACTCGCTGAACATGTTTAAAGTCAGCAGGAGGCTTATATATATTTTTTTAGATTCTCTCTCTTTTTTTTCTTTTTATTTTCTTTTCTTTCCCCAAGTGAGACAATAAGACATCATGAAGGGTCCAGAGACAGATTGAAAGGGGGAGCACAAGGCTAACCCCCAAAACTGAGAAACTGAGGTAAATGTCACTTTGCTATCCCATAGAGTTGGCATTTTATTGTGTATATGTTGTATTATTATCTTTTCATTATTTTACCACTTTTATTTTATTAGTATTTTTTTCTTCCTAATGTTTAGTTTTCCTCACTTTATTTCTCTGTTTAATTGCATTGTTTGACTGGTTTTCTTTATCCTCACTTTATTGTATTTTAATTTTCCTCCTTTTACTTCATGCATGTTCCAATAACACATAACTCTTGATCAGGTACTTCCTATTCTGGCTATCCAAATCATATATTTCTTGTCATATTATTGTTGTTCCGGTACTATTGTAAATAATTGTTGTTCCATACAATTGTACATACTCCGCAGCAACCCTCCTTGATCTTAGCCCACTTCACTTCAATCCTGAGCATTATCATTGTTGTGGTTAACTATGCTCTCTCACACTACCCCTACTTTCTATCTTTTACTCTCAGTATATCTCATCATCTAACCTTGCACAAGCACTCTGATTTCTGGATTCAGCTCACAATCATCCTCCCCTCTAACAAGAGTCTTATCTCTCTTTAACCTTTTATAAAAAGTGGCTAGTTGGGTGAAATATCATAGTTAACATTATACTTATCTAAAGAATTTCCTATCTCTTCTCTACTTTCTGGTACTTTAAATCCCATAAAATACTCTCCCACTGTCTTAATCCATTTTGCCTACTCCCTGCCACTATTCACATACAAGAATAGGTGGGAGCTGTGAACATCAGTATACTCACTGGAGGAGCAGAACCACCAACAGAGGAACCACCAAAAGGTAAAAATCCAAGTACAACAAGAGAGTGCACACAAACAGAAAAAAAGGGCAAACCTAGAGCATTCAGACAAGGACATCAAAGACACCATACCACTGAACCTCATAGAATTCCTACCATAGAAGTTCACCTTAAAAAGACAGCTCTCAAGGTGAAAAATCAGGAAGCAAAGAAAAAAAACAAAAGAATCACCTAAAGTGGGAAGACAAAAAAAGAACATGTAATCAAAAGGAATGGAAGACTCTCCACTAAAAGAGCTACTCAAAATGGAGGTGACCAAATTATCAAATATAGAATTCAAAATAATGGTTATAAAGATGCTCAAGGAACTCACAGACAACTACAAGCAACTGAGTGAGACCTGCATCAGCATGAAAAAGGAAATAGAAACTATAAACAAAAACCAGGAAGAAATGAACAATAAAATCTAAGAAATAAAAAACACATTAGAAGGAATTACAAGCAGGCTGGATGAAGCAGAGGATCAAATCAGTGAACTGGAGGACAAGGTAGAAAAAAACACCCAGAGAGAGCAAGAAAATGAAAAGTGACTCAGAAAGAATGAACAGCTGGTAAGGGAGCTGCAAGACAACATGAAATGTAATAATATCTGTATAACAGGGATACCAGAAGAAGAAGATAAAGGCATAGAAAACCGGTTTGAAAAAGTAATGATGGAAAACTCCCCTAATTTTATGAGAGAAAATCCAGGAAACACAGAGAATCCCAATCAAGAGGAACCCAAAGAGGCCCACTTCAAGACACATCATAATTAAAATGGAAAAATTCCAAGACAAAGAAAGAATTGTAAAGGCAGCAAGAGAGAAACAGGAAGTAACATACAAGGGAACCCCAACACGGCTAGCAGCTGACTTCTCAATGGAAACACCCAGGCCAGAAGTGAATGGCAAGAAATATTCCAAGTAATGAGAACCAGAGGCCTACAACCAATGCTACTTTATCCAGCAAGGCTCTTAATTAAAATGGAAGGCCAAATAAAGAGCTTCCCGGACAAAAGAAGTTTAAAAGAATATGCCTCCACTAATCCAGCTCTGAAAGAGATGCTAAAGGGACTGCTTTAAGAAAAGGAAGGAAAAGAGTGAGAGAGATAGGAACACAGGTACAAAAAAATGGCAATGAATAAGTACCTATCAATAAAAACTGTAAATGCAAATGGATTAAATGCCCCAATCAAAAGACATAGAATAGCTGAAGAGATAAGAAAGCATGACCCATACATATGCTGCCTACAAGAGACCCACCTCAGAACAAAAGAAATACATAGCCTGAAAGTGAAGGACTGGAAACAAATTTTCCAAGCAAATAGGAAAAAAAGCTATTAAATAAAGAATGGGTCAAAAATAAGATTAATAATGAAATCAAAACATTTCTGGAAACAGCCCTGGCTGGTGTAGCTCAGTGGATTGAGCACGGGCTGGGAACCAAGCGGTCCCGGTTCGATTCCCAGTCAGGGCACATGCCTGGGTTGCAGGCCAGGTCCCCATGAGGGCCATGTGAGAGGCAACCATACGTTGCTGTTTCTCTCACTCTCTTTCTCTCTCCCTTCCCCTCTCTCCAATAAAATAAATAAAAATAAAATCTTAAAAAAAAACATTTCTGGAAACAAATGAAAATGAACTCACAACAATGCAAAACTTATGAGACACAGCTAAGGCAGTCCTGAGAAGGAAGTTCATAGCAATACAGACCTACCTAAAAAAGATAGAAACATTTCAAATAAACAACCTAACCCTACACCTACAAGAACTCAAGGAACAACAACAAAAACAACTCAGAGCAAGTAGAAGGAAGGAGATAACCAAGATCAGAGCAGAATTAAATGACATAGAGACTAAAAATACAATTCTAAGGATCAATGAATCCAGGAGCTGGTTCTTTGAAAAGGTAAACAAAATTGACAAGCCTTTAAGGAGGCTCATCAAGAAAAAAAGAGAGAGGACCCAACTAAACACAATCAGAAATGAAAGAGGAGAGGGTACAGCTGATACCACAGAAATACAAAGGATTGTAAGAATTTACTACGAAGAACTGTATGCCAAGAAATTTGTAAACCTAGGTGAAATGGACAAATTTTTAGAAAAATATAATCTTCAAAAACTCAATGAAGAGGAAGCAGAAAGCGTGAACAGACATATAACAGACAGATAACAGCTGATGAAACTGAAACAGTAATCAAAACGTTCCCAAAACACAAAAACCCTGGACAGGAGAATTTTACAAAGCATTTAAGGAAGAGCTAACCCTTATCCTTCACAGACTATTGCAAAAAATAAAAGAAGATGGAAGACTCCCAAACCCTTTTAATGAAGCCAGCATCATCCTAATTCCAAAACCAGATAAAGACACAACAAAGAAAGAATACTTCAGGCCAATATCACTGATGAACATAGATCCTAAAGTCCTCAAAAAAAAAAAAATGGCAAGCTCCATCCAGCAATACATTGAAAAGATCATACACAATGAACAAGTGAGATTCATCCCAGGGATGCAAGGATGGTACAATATTCACAAATCAATAAATGTAATATAAGAACCGATGTGTGGACTAATGGAACAGAATAGAGAGCTCAGAAATAAACCCAAGTCTGTATGGTCAATTAATATTTGACAAACGGGGCAGCAGCATAAAATGGAGCAAAAATAGTGTCTTCAACAAATGGTGTTGGGAGAGCTGGATGGCTACATGCAAAAAAATGAAACTCAAGCACCAACTTACACCATACACAAAAATAAATTCAAGGTGAATAAAAGATTTAAATATAAGTCATGACACCATTAAAGTCCTAGAGGAGAATATATGCTGGAAAATCACAGATATTTCACACAACAATATTTTCACTGATATGTCCCCTAGAGCAAGGGACATAAAGGAAAGAATAAACAAGTGGGACCTCATCAAAATAAAAAGTTTCTGCACGACTAAAGAAAACAGCATTAAAATGAAAAGAGAACCAACTGTATAGGAAAACATATTTGCCAATGACACCTCAGACAAAGATTTGATCTCCAAAATATATAAAGAACTGACATGACTCCACTCTAAGGAGACAAGCAATCCAATGAAAAAATGGGCAAAGGACTTAAACAGATATTTCTCCAAGGAGGATATACAGTGATGTCTCACGTATTGTGGGAGTTACGTTCCAGAGACCCCCGCGATAGGTGAAAATCCGCGAAGTAGCAGCATTATATTTATTTTATTATTTATACATAGTTTAAGGCTTTGTAAACCCTTCCCACACTGCTATAAACCTTTCCCACTCTCTTGTTAACCTTTCCCACACTCTTATAAACACTTCATATGCTCTTAAATACTTTCTACACTCTTAAACCTATGTAATTTTAACAAAATCCCATGTAATTTTACCGCAAAATCCTGTGATATAGCGAAAACTCCATGATACAGAATTAGGCATATTTTTTTAAGACCATAATACAGTGAAGCCGCAATAAGTGAGCCATGATATAGCGAGGGATGACTGTACAGAGCATCCAGAGACATACGAAAAGATGCTCAGCATCGCTAGCCATCAGAGAGATGCAAATTAAAACCACAATGAGATACCACTTCACACCAGTCAGAATGGCCAACATAAACCAATCAACAAATGATAAGTGTTGGAGAGGCTGCAGAGAAAAGTGAACCATAGTGCACCGTTGGTGGGATTGCAGACTGGTGTAACCACTGTGGAAAACAGTATGGAATTTCCTCAGAAAACTAAAAATGAAACTGCCTTTTGACCAGGCAAATTCACTGCTAAGATTATATCCTAAGAACCCTGAAACACCAATCCAAAAGAACCTCTGAACCCCAATGTTCATAGCAGTACAATTTACAATAGCCAAGTGCTGGAATCAACCTACGTGCCCATTAGTAAATGAATGAATCAAATAACTGTGGTACATTACACAATGGAATTCTACACAGTACAAAGACAAAAAGGAGCCCCTGCTCTTTGCGACAGCATGGATGGAATTGGAGAGTATTATGCTCAGTGAAATAAGCCAGGCAGTGAAAGACAAATACCATATGATCTCACCTTTAGCAGGAATCTAGTCAACAAAAGGAACAAGCAAGCAAAATAGTACCAAAGACATTGAAGTTGAGAGCAGGCTCAATGTGACCAGAGGGGAGAGGGGAGGGAATAAAGGCGTTAAGGGGTGAGGGGTTTGTAGGAGCAGTTATAAAGGACACATAGGGGATAACAAGGGGGGGGTGGAGACAGGGGTTGGAGGTGGGGAGGGCTGGGGCGGTGGAGAGGATGGGGTTAAAAAGCAGAAAACTATACTTGAACAACAATAAAATTAAATGTTAAAAAAAAAAACACTTAGCTTTTTGTCTATCCAGAAAAAGTGCAGCCATTGTTAATATAACAAGAATAATTTGCAGGACATCAGTGTAACCTGGCAACCAAAGAGAGTGGACTGGAATGCACATGCATGAACAATGATGACTTCACAATACTAATCAGTGGAGACGGCAAACGCTGTTGAATGAACATGTACTATGTGGCCATCACAATCAAAATGACTGAGTGAGTAGAGCAAGGAATCTGCATCAAATTTTGTGTTAAGCTTGAATATTTCTTGTTGGAAAATATTTTCATGATTCAGAGGCTGCAGACATGGGCAACTGGTGATTAGCAGCTTTATCACGATAACACACCTGCTCATTCTCCATGTTTTGTACAGAGTTTTTTTTTTTTTGAGCAAAACATCAAATGACCCAGAT
Organism: Micronycteris hirsuta; assembly: GCA_004026765.1. Lineage (NCBI taxonomy): Eukaryota > Metazoa > Chordata > Mammalia > Chiroptera > Phyllostomidae > Micronycteris > Micronycteris hirsuta. Next base: position 22,405 of record PVJI01016761.1, read on the forward strand.
GACTCAGCCCCACTACAGCCTAGATTTGGTGTTCTGTGACTTCTGGCTTTTCCCAAAATTAATGTCACCTTTGAAAATGAAGAGATTTCAGATTGCAAGTGAGATTTAGGAAAATATGACAGAGCAGCTGATGACAATTGTGAGAACTGTGTGAGGTCCCACTTTGAAGGGGACTGAGGCATCATTGTCCTATGTACAATGTTTCTTCTATCTTGTATCATCTTCAATAAATCTCTCTGTTTTTCATATTACATGGCTGCATACCTTCCAGACAGACTTTATGTATTTACTGCTTATTTGCACAACAAATATTTATTTTCTTGAGTTGTACACAATCACACTTTGTAGCAACCAATAATCAATTTATATAAATATGATTTAATATTTTTGATATATAAATAAAAATGAAATTAATGTATGTACCTTCCTAAGTGTACTTGTTACTTTGAAATTATTTTGTGACTTTGATAAGATGCTAAAATCTTAACTTTTCTTCTTCTCAAAATTTCCTTTTCCTCTTCTTAATTTAAAATGACTAGACTTACTCACTTTGCAGACCTATTCCAACTTGTGCGATGCTATTTTTTTCTAAGCCACCTGTGCTGTACTAGAAAAAAAAAATATATATATATAATGCAATAGCCACAGGTGATACTAATGGTCTGTCCAGATCCTCTGTGATCACAAAGTGTGATAAACTCCCCAGAGATAAATGTTAAAAGATGTAGTGCATCTAAATTTTGTGATTAAAGTTTGAAGCTAAATAGTTTTATTTCCTATGAAAATTTTGCATCTTTTATTGTTGTATACTGTTTGTTTTCTTTAAAGCAACTTTCCATTTGATTGCTGAAGCCTTTTACTCTCTAACACCTTATACCAAATCAACCTACTTTAATTTTTCCATCTTTTTCTCTCTTTTTTTTTCTGAAAACAGTCAGCAGAAATTGTGCTCTAAAGTGCCCTGAGAACAAGGGCAGTGACCTCCCCAGCTGGAATTTTAGACCACCTTTCTCTTGTCACTCTCAGTTGTAATTTAACATATAAGCTTTAAATTATTTAGTGGCTTATAGGTATAAATAATTCACCAGTCAACAACAAAGGTGACAGGCCATTAATCAGCCTGTGAATGTGTGCACAGGTGTCATGCTGTGGTCTGCATTGGGCTGAGTTCTGATGAGTCGGACATGCTTAGAGCCATTCTACATTACTTTTCCTCCCTAAGATGTGATCCATCTTGCTTGTGGATTGAATTGGGGCTCATATTAAGATGTGTGCTCCAAAACTCTAACTTTCTGAGATGGAACCAAACTTTGCTACAAGTGTATATGCAATCTCAGCTTTTCTGGTGCTGATTATAACTGTACTGTGATATCACCTAAAAAAATTATGGTAAAAATAGATTAAATGATAAAGTTTACAAGGAAGTTGCAATTTTTTCCCTTTTTATTGAATGTATTACAGTGACAACTGTTAGCAAAATTATATATGTTTCAGGCACATGGTTACACAACACATCCTCCATACACTGTATTGTACGTTTAACACCTCCAGTCAAGTCTCCTTCCATCACCATTTATCTTTCTATACCTTCCTCCACTTTCCCCCACTGTCCTCCCACTGTTGTCCATGCCCATAACTTTTTGCTCTTTTTTTCCTTTTTTGCACAATCCCTCCACCCTCACCACCACTCAGCCAGCAACTTGTGATTTTTTTTTTTTTGGCTCTTATGTCCACTTCTTTTTTAAAATAATTACTTTATTCTTCTTCAATTACACTTATTTGCATCATCTACCCTCTCCTCCTCCGTTCCCCTCCAACTCCACCTCTCCCCCAGCCTCCCTCCTCCCCCTTAGTTCTGTCCATGTGTCCTCTACAGTGATTCCTGAAAACCCTTCTCCCCATTGTCCCCTGCCCCCTCCCCTCTGGCTATTGTTAGATTGTTCTTAATTTCAATGTCTCTGGTTATGTTGTGCTTGCTTTCTGCTTTTGTTGGTTATGATCCAGTTAAAGATGAGATCATATGGTATTTGTCCCTCAACTCCTGGCTTACTTCACTTAGCATAATGCTCCCCAGTTCCACCCATGCTGTTGCAAAGGGTATAAGCTCCTTCTTCCTCTCTGCTGCGTAGAATTCCATTGTGTAAATGTACCATAGTTTCTTGATCCATTCATTTATAGATGGGCACTTAGGTTGTTTCCAGCACTTGGCTATTGTGAATTGTGCTGCTATGAACATTGGAGTGCAAAGGTTTTTTTGAATTGGTTTTTCAGGATTCCTAGGGTATAATCCCAGTAGTGGAATTGCTGGGTCGAAAGGCAGTTCCATTTTCATTTTTCTGAGGAAGTTCCATACTATTTTCCACAATGACTGCACCAGTCTGCATTCCCACCAACAGTGCAGTAGGGTTCCCTTTTCTCCACATCCCCTCCAACAGTTATCTGTTGCTTTGTTGATGATGGCCATTCTGACTGGTGTGAGGTGGTATCTCATTGTGGTTTTAATTTGCATCTCTCTGATGCCTAATGATGTTGAGCATCTTTTCATATGACTCTGGGCCCTCTTTATGTCCTTTTTCGAGAAGGATCTGTTCATGTCTTTTGCCCATTTTTTAATTGGGTTTTTTGTCTCCCTGGAGTGGAGTTGTATGAGTTCTTTATATATTTTGGAGATCAGACCCTTGTCTGAGGTATCATTGGCAAATACGTTTTCCCATACGGTTGGTTCTCTTTTTATTTTAATACTATTTCCTTTATCCTCACAGAAGCTCTTTATTTTGATAAGGTCTCATTTGTTTATTCTTTCCTTTATATCCCTAGCTCTAGGGGACATATCATTGAAGATGTTGCTGCGTGGAATGTCTGAGATTTTCCTACCGATGTTTTCCTCTAGAACTTTTATGGTGTCACGACTTACATTTAAGTCTTTTATCCACCTTGAATTTATTTTTGTGTATGGTGTAAGTTGGTGTTTGAGTTTCATTTTTTTGCAGGTAGCCATCCAGATTTCCCAACACCATTTGTTGAAGAGACTACTTTTCTTCCATTTTATGCTTCTGCCCCCTTTGTCAAAGATTAATTGCCCGTAGAGACTTGGGTTTATTTCTGGGCTCTCTATTCTGTTCCATTGGTCTATCTGTCTGTTTTTATGCCAGTACCAAGCTGTTTTGATTACAGTGGCCTTGTAATATAGTTTGATATCAGGAATTATGGTTCCTCCTGCTTTGCTCTTCTTTCTCAAAATTGCAGTGATATTCGGGGTCGTTTATAGTTCCCTATAAATTTTTGAAGAGTTTGTTCCATATCTGTGAAATATGCCATTGGTGCTTTGATAGGGATTGCATTGAATCTATAAATTGCTTTGGGGAGTGTGGACATTTTGATGATGTTGATTCTTCCAATCCATGAGCATGGTATATGTTTCCATTTGTTTGTGTCTTCCATGATTTCTCTCTTCAATGGTGTGTAGTTTTCTGAATACAGATCTTTTACCTCCTAGGTTAGGTTTCTTCCCAGGTATTTTTCTTTTGTTGTTGCTGTATCAAATGGGGTTTTATCCTGGTTTCTGTTTCTGCTGTTTCACTGTTGGTATACAAAATTGCCTTTGATTTCTGGATATTGACTTTATATCCTGCTGTCTTGCCAAATTCAATTATTAGATCAAGTAGCTTTTTGGCGGAGTCTATAGGATTTTCTAAGTATACTATCATGTCATCTGCAAACAACGACAGTTTTGCTTCCTCCATTCCAATTTGGATGCCTTTTATTTCGTTTTTTTGTCTGATTGCTGTGGCCAAACCTTCCAGTACTATGTTGAATAGAAGTGGTGATAGTGGGCAACCTTATCCGTTCTTGATCTTAGTGGGAAAGATTTTAGGTTTTGTCCATTGAATATAATGTTGGCTATAGGTTTCTCATATATGGCCTTTATTATGTTGAGGAATGCTCCCTCTATTCCCACTTTGCTAAGTGTCTTTATCATAAATGGATGCTGTACCTTATCAAATACTTTTTCTGCATCAATTGATATGATCATGTGATTTTTGTCTTTGCTTTGGTTTATGTGATATATTACATTTATTGTTTTGCAAATGTTGTACCATCCTTGCATCCCTGGGATGAAACCCACCTGGACATTTTGAATTATCTTTTTGATGTATTGCTGGATGGGGTTTGATAATACGTTGTTGAGGATTTTAGCATCAATGTTCATCAGTGATATTGGCCTGAAGTTTTCTTTCTTTGTTGTGTCTTTTTCTGGTTTTGTGATTAGGATGATGCTGGCATTATAAAAAGAGTTTGGGAGTCTTCCATCATTTTGGATTTTTTGGAATAGCCTGTGAAGGATAGGTGTTAGTTCTTCCTTAAATGCTTTGTAGAATTCTCCTGTGAAACCATCTGGTCCAGGGCTTTTGAGTGTTGGAAGTGTTTTGATTAGTGCTTTAATTTTATCCGCTGTTATTGGTCGGTTCAGGCTTTCTGTTTCTTTCTTATTGAGTTTTGGAAGATCATATTTTTCTAAAAATTTGTCCATTTCTCTTAGGTTTTCATATTTCTTGGCATACAGTTCTTCATAGTAGTGTCTTATAATCCTTTGTATTTCTTTGGCATCAGTTGTAATGTCTCCTCTTTCATTTCTGATTGAGTTTATTTGGGTCCTCTCTCTTTTTTTCTTGATGAGCCTGCTTAAAGGCTTGTTGATTTTGTTTATCTTTTCAAAGAACCAGCTCCTGGATTCATTGATCCTTAGAATTGTCCTTTTAGTCTGTATGTCATTTAATTCTGCTCTGATCTTGGTTATTTCCTTCCTTCTACTTGCTCTGGGTTGTCTTTGCTGTTGTTCCTCGAGTTCTTGTAGGTGTAGGGTCAGGTTGTTTGTGTGAACTGTTTCTATTTGTTTTAGGTAGGCCTGTATCGCTATGAACTTCCCTCTCAGGACTGCCTTCACTGTGTCCCATAAGTTTTGGGTTGTTGTAATATATTTTCATATGTTTGAAAGATCTTTTTGATTTCTTCCCTAATCTCATCCTTGACCCATTCAATGTTTAACAGCATGCTATTCAGTCTCCATGATTTTGATTGTTTTGGGTTTTTTTCCTTTGGGTTGGTTTCTAATTTCAGTCCCTTGTGGTCAGAGAAAAAACTTGGTATGATTTCAATGTTCTTGAATTTGTTGAGGCTTGTTTTGTGTCCTATCATATGGTCTATTTTTGAAAATGTTCCATGTGCATTTGAAAAGAATGTGTATTATTTTCTTTGGGGTGAAGGGCCCTATATATATCAGTTAAGATAATTTCTTCTAGGCCATTGTTCAGTGCCACAATGTCTTTGCTGATATTTTGTTTGGAGTATCTGCCCATTTTTGACAGTGGGGTGTTGAAGTCCCCTACTATAATTGTGTTGCTATCAATGTCTTTCTTGAAGTCCTCCAAGATTTTCTTTATGTATTTGGGTGCTCCTGTGTTGGGTGCATATATATTTACAATATTTATGTCTTCTTGATGGATTCTTCCCTTGAGTATTATAAAGTGTCCTTCTGGATCTATCTTTATGGCCCTTTTTTGAAGTCTATTTTGTCTGATATGAGTATTGCTACCCCGGTTCTTTTTCTTGTCCGTTTGTTTGGAAAACTTGTTTCCAGCCCTTCACTTTCAGTCTGTGTAAGTCTTTTGTCCTGAGGTGGGTCTCTTGTAAGCAGCATATGTGTCTGTCGTGCTTTCTTATCCATTCTGCTGTTCTATGTCTTTTAATTGGAGCATTTAATCCATTTACATTTAAGGTTATTATTGATAGGTACTTATTCATTGCCATTTTTTTTTTGTACCTGCGTTCCTCACTCTCTCTTTTTCCCTTCCTTTCCTTAAATTAGTCCCTTTTGGATCTCTTGCAGAGCTGGTTTGGTGGAGGTGTATTCTTTTAGACTTCTTTTGTCTGGGAAGCTCCTTATTTGGCCATCTATCTTGATTGAGAGCCTTGCTGGGTAGAGTAGTCTTGGTTGCAGGTCTCTGGTTCTCATTACTTGGAATATTTCTTGCCATTCCCTTCTGGCTTGTAGTGTTTCCATTGAGAAGTCAGCTGCTAATCTTATTGGTGTTCCCTTGTATGTTACTTCCTGTTTCTTCCTTGCTGCCTTTAAGATTCTCTCTTTGTCTTGAAATTTTGCCATTTTAATGATGATGTGTCTTGAAGTGGGACTGTTAGGGTTCCTTTTGATTGGGAGTCTCTGTGTTTCCTGGATTTGTGTGGCTTTTTCTCTCATCAGATTAGGGAAGTTTTCCATCATTACTTTTTCGAACAGGTTTTCCATCCCTTGCTGCTCTTCCTCTTCTTCTGGTATCCCTATTATACAAATATTATTACATTTTATGTTGTCCTGCATTTCCCTTAATACCTCTTCAATCTTTCTGAGCCTCTTTTCCTGCTGTTGCTCTTTTTGGGTGCTTTTGTCAACCTTGTCCTCCAGCTCGCTGATCTGATCCTCTGCCTCATCGAGCCTGCTTTTTATTCCTTCTATTGTGTTCTTCAGTTCAGATATTTTATTCTTCATTTCCTCTTGGCCCTTGTGAATAGTTTCTATTTTTTTTCATGTTGACATAGTTTGCAGTGAGTTCATTATAGTTTCCCTGTAGTTTCTTGTAATTTTCTGTGAGCTCTTTGAGCTTCTCGAATTTCTTGAGCTGCCTGATACCATATGCTTTGAACTCAATATCTGATAGTTGGCTTGCCTCTGTTTCATTTATCATTCTTTCTGGGGCTTCCTTCTTTCCTTTCATTTGGGTATTGTTTCTTTGTCTTCCCATTGTTCATCAGATTCTTCTTGCTATCCTCTGATTTTTAAGTTGATCTGTGAAGTTCTCTGGAACAGCCATGTTAATTTTGTGTCACTGTCTCTGTTTTTTGGACTGACGCTTTTCTTGGTCCCACTCGATTCTCTTCACAATTCCAGGTTTTAATGTCTCACCTGTGGATAAAGAAGAGAGGGGAAGGGTGAAAAAGATGGAAAAGAAAGAAGAAAAAATAAGAAAAAGAAAAATTAAGAAAAAATAATACTAAAATAAAATAAAGTAAAAAATAATAAAAAAAATAAGTAATAAAAAGAAGCGAAAACTAGGAATACTAAATGAAGGGTTGTGGAAGGAATTAAAAACATATAGAAGGACAGATAGGAAGAAGGGTGGGGGAAAACAAACAAAGAAACAAAAGAAAACAAAAATAAAGAAGGAACAAAAAAGTTTTCTTGGCTGGCTTTAAAAGTGTCCAGTCAGGTCTGCTCCTCCGGTCCTTCTGTCTGTGACAGTCTGGGAAGATATAAGTTTTCCTTTTCTTTCTTCCTGATCTGCACTCTTAGCTGCCGTCCTTCCTCCAGTCAAGTTCCTAGGAATTTGCAGCACCCCTTCTGGGCTGCCTGCCTCCTCACTGAGTCAGAGTTTGTGAGGTCTGTGTCTCCCCTCAGTGGGACTCGATGGGGCTCCTCTGTTTTTCTCCCATGGAGGGAGTCTGCACTGCAGGTCTCTGATCACAGTGGCTGGATTGTGTCTCAGGCCCTCCAGGTGTGAGCTCCGTGCCCCTGTATTCGTTGACCGCTTTTGTCTCTGGATTCGGTGCTTGCAAGCCGCCGGCCTGTGTGCCTGGTCGCACACCAACCCCAGCCGCCCCTGACTGGCCTCGCAGGGTGCGCCTGGTCCTGGAGCTCCGGGCCTTGGATTTCCCGTTCAGTTCAATCTCCAATCCCTTCCGCTGGGATCGCCAGCCTCTGGGGATCAGTCCCCAGGTACGCACAGACCTCCAGCCTGCTGGGGACCAAGCCTCTCCCAACAGATGCCCGTGCCTGCTTTGGCTACTCACACACCCCAATCCAGCTCCCTCCCCAGGCTCCTGCAACAGACCGCGCAGCTGCGGTGGCTGGATCCGCCGTCTTCCCAGCTCCCCGCTGGGCCCGAGGGACCCCTTTGCTCCGAAGCAGACTCCCTACCATCTGATCTTTCAACTGTGTGCAGTCTTGGTCATCAATCTTCCCACACACTGGAATACAGATGGGTGATCGCTCTTCTCCTCAGAAATTCGGCCAGATATCCCACCAGTGGGCAGGAGGAAGCCTATCCCGCTCCCTCCTACTCCGCCGCCATCTTTCCTCCTCTCACTTTTACACTGTTTCTAAGATGTATATATAATGATAGAATAAATATCATTTTGTAAAAGGTAACTAGCTGGGGTGATTCTAGGTTCAGAAATCCAACTTGTGATTTTTTTAAAATAAAGAATATATAGTAATATTAAATGATTATTTTTATCTTCTTGTTTTGTTTTTTAAGTCTTGATATTTTTTCAGTAGCTTTGTTCTTTTTCATCATCCATGTGTGCTAATGAAAACATGAAAATTTATTTTTGTAACTTTACAGAATTTTTAATATAATTTAGGTAATTTATTTTTTATATATTTACACTGAGGTTTGTACTCTCCTAAGTCTCTTAACTTTGTAACGATGTGCATCACCTTCCTTTCAAGACAGTGACCTATAGTAGTTTAAAATGCATTCAATGTTTGTACAACAGACTAATGAGGATACTCTTTTGATAAAACTGCAGACTCTTGGCAGCAGGGTAACAGGTAAACCCCAAATTATAGTATGGTTATGCAGACCCTTCTTTTGTATATTGAAATGCAAAGAAGAAAACAGTAGAGTGGGTTCTTAATCTGTATACTCTAATCACCTCTGACTACTCTTTACTTCCAGTTTCTCTTTCACTAACTCTCTCTTTTTTTTTTACTTTTTTAATTGATGTTCGAATACAGTTGTCTCCATTTTTCCACCACCACGTTTCTCCTCCCTACACACACACACCTTAACTCTATTTTGAAAGCACAAAGTTAAGTATCAAAATTTTGTTCTGTTCTACCTCTCCAACCAAGTATACCAACATCTGCACACAATAACCACTCACCCTGTGTAATACTGTGACATGCTGCCTTAAAACACACACATGCCATATACATGTTAAAAGTGTTTTGGTCAACTAAGAAGTCAAAAGAAAAATCTCCAGAAGAGGTGTCTCCATGAGAAAGAGCCCTCTGATCTCTCTTTCACGCTAAGCCCTTATGGGTCAGAGTCTGACTGTGGCTGGAGAAGGACATTCCTTTCTCAATTATGAATGTCATCTAAAATCCTGGATCAAAAATTACACTTTTCACATTGTGTCCAAACTGTTTCAATGCTATCTTGAATTCAGTCCATCGAACTTTTGCTTAAGTAGCCAGAGGCTAGGTTCAAAGTGGTATTCAAAATTTACAATGAAATTTCATTTGGATGGTTATCCAAGCAGCAACTTAGACCCTCTACTTAAGCTGTTTCCTTAGTCTTCCTGTATGTATACCTTTGCCTTTCTTTGTTCAAGTAATCCTCACTAAACAAAAGTTATTTTTAAGTCAAGTTTTCACAGACTACTCAAGAATATAGACTATAGCACAGGTGACAAATACAAGCACTGCAGGCTGAATCCGGCCCTCCACCTTGTTTTATGCAGCCTGGCACTTTATTTCTACCTGGTGGCAGCACCAAACTCCTTGTCCCTAGTTAAGGAATACTTACATTTATACAGTCCTAAAACTACATTCAGCCCTTTGAAGACAACCATAAGGCTGATGGAGCCCCCGGTGAAAATGAATTTATCACCCCTGGTCTATAGAATTCACCTGTAGTTTCCTTAACCATAATCATCAAATAATCATTTGTCCATTGCCTAACTCCATTTGATATAACCATCATTTGATGAAGGCATATTATGTGTCAAGTTTTAATGGAATAAAATTTTTAGATATTTTACCACTTAATTGCCCTCATAACACAAACACATTAACAAAAAATATTTTAGGTTACTTAACTCAGTGGTAGTAGAATGAGGATCCATTTTGGGCCTGTTTGACTACAAAGCTCATGGCCCCTATATACTTCTCTGTGTTGCCTTCAATCCAACAAAATATCTATAGTCATTGACTTCTCTCAGAGATGAATCCCCATCATTCTCACAATATTTTTATTGTTTCTAAATGTCCTTCTCCAATAGAATCTTCTCTTTTAGATAAAAGTGACAACCCAGCCTCAAAAATGCCCTTGTCCCTGAAATCTGGTAATAATTATTGTATAAACTTCTTTGTCTCCTATTATATATACATGAGTCCTGATATGAAGAAAGTCAACTGATGCTCTGCTTCCTCTTCCATGGTTCATGTTAGTATAACTTGGAGAGTGAATTTTTTTCACTTCTAATTTTAAGTTAAAACATGTACCAAATTATTTTCCTGAATCCTTTAACTCCAAACTGTAGTTCTTGGCTCCTGCAACTCTTCTCTTTTCTTAGGACCCTGTATCCTTGGTGTGTACACTGTCCCTTAAGAGGTCACTGTGTGTCAGAGTTTTCCTTAAACCTTGTAAGCAGTTAGGGGAATGAGCTTAAGGGATAGAACAGCACAGAAGAGCCAAGTAGCCAAAAACACGTAACTTTTAGGACGTTTTTACTGCCAACTTCTTGAACCCCTTCTGTGTCCTGATACTCCTCATATTTTTCTTCTCTCTGAATTTGTCTGCTACTCCCACACTCACACTCCACCACTGACTGGCCATGGAAGCGGTGTCCATCTTCCACTTCATTAAGCATTGGTATATTAGATGTCTCTTTGTATTGACTTGATGTGTGCCATTTCTCCCCAGAATGAGAGCATTATCAACCAAATCCTGTCAAGGAACATATGTGTATTTTCCTATAAAATCAACCTTTTATATAAAAGATAAATTATGCTTTGCCTCTAAAAGTCAGTTCCTTAAATGCAATTATTTGCTGAGTAAAGAAACACATTTTCTTGTACTTGGAATGACCTTAAGCTTCAGGTTATTGACAAACTTTCCTTTGTGTTTAACCCCATGCCAACTACTGTATTACCTTTATTTCCATATATCTACTGTGTATATAGCATCTGGCACAGAATTGCTACTCAAGAGGTATTTGTTAAATTAATTTAACATTTAACAACTTTGCTGATGTGAATAAAACACAACAGTTTTAACCAAATAAAAAATCAGTAGTAATCGTTTGTTTATTTCTTAGAGGAAAATGATAGCACATGGATTGTATTTCAACAGCACAGTTCCAGATTTCAATAACGCAGTTCTACAAAGATATCTTGGAGATAATGTGGATTTGGTTCTAGACTGCCACAATAAAACAACTATCACAATAAGTTGAGTCACTTTAATTTTTTGGTTTCCCAGTGTATATAAAAATTATGTTTATACTGCAGTCTATTAAGTGTGCCATAGCATTGTGTATAAAAAATAAATTTATATATATATATATATATATATATATATATATATATATATATATATATATATATAATGTTAATTTAAAATACTTTATTCCTAAAAAAGGCTGAACATCTTCTGAGCCTTTTGCAAGTAGTAATATTTTTTTCTGGTGAAGGGTCTTGCCTCTGTCCAGATGGCTGAAGACTCATCAGGGTGGTAGCTGCTGTAGATTGCGTGGCTTTCGTAATAGTAAAATAAGACAGCAATGAATTTTGCCAACTGATTGACTCTTCCTCTCACAAACTATTTCTCTGTAATACATGATGCTGTTTGACAGCACTTTACCCACAGTAAAACTTCTTCTAAAATTGGAGTTAATCCTCTCACACCTTGCTGCTTTATTAACTCAGTTTATGTAATATTTTAAATCCTTTGTGGTCATTTCAACATTAATCACATCCTCTTCAGCAGAAGTAGAAACCACTTTATTTGCAACTTCATCCATGAGAGTTTTATCATGAGACTGCAGCAATTCAGCCACATTATCAGCTTCACTTCTAACTCTAGTTCTCTTGCTATTTTCAACACATCAACAGTTACATCCTCCAATGAAGTCTTGAATCACTCAATATCATCCACGAGGATTGGAATCAGTTCCTCCAAACTCTTGTTAATGATGTTTTGACCTTTTCTCATGAATTAAAAATGTTATGGATGACATCTAGAATGGTGAATCCTTTCCAGAAGGTATTTAGTTTACTATGTCCAGATCCATCAGAAGAATCACTATCTGGTAAAGCTACTGTGGAAAACAGCATGGAATTTCCTCAGAAAACTAAAAATGGAACTGCTTTTTGACTCAGCAATTTCACTGCTAGGATTATATCCTAAGAACCCTGAAACATCAATCCAAAAGAACTTATGCACCCCAATGTTCATAGCAGCACAATTTCCAAGAGCCAAGTACTAGAAGCAACCTAAGTGCCCATCAGTAAATGAGTGGATCAAAAACTGTGATACATTTACATAATGAAATTCTACGCAGCAGAAAGAAAGAAGGAGCTCCTACTCTTTGTGACAGCATGGATGGAATTGGAGAGTATTATGCTCAGTGAAATAAGCCAGGCAGTGAAAGACAAATACTGTATGATCTCATCTTTAGCAGGAATCTAATCAACAAAAGAACAAGCAAGCAAAATATAACCAAAGACATTGAAATGAAGAACAACCTGACAGTAACCAGAGGGGAGGTGGGAGGAGTAATGGGGGAAAAAAGGGAAGGGCTTTCAGTAACATGTATGAAAGACAAGTGGACAAAATCAAAGGGGGGTAGGATCAATGGTGGAAAGTGGGGATGACTGGGGTGGAAGTGGTGCAGGGAAAATGGAGACAACTGTACTTAAACAACAACAATAAAAAAGGAAGAATAATCACTATCTATGGCAGCTAAACACCTTATGAAATATATATCTTAAATAATATGACTTAAAATTTAAAATTTGATCCATGGGGCTTCAGAATGGTATTGTTTTAGAAGGCATTACAAAAAACATTAATCTCATTTTATAGCTCCATCAGAGCTCTTGGATGGCCAGGTTATTGTCAATGAACAGTAACATTTTGAAAGAATTGCTTTTTTTTTGAGTAGTTCTCAAGAGTGGACTTAAAATATTGTGTAAACTATGTTGAAAACAGACATGTTCTCATGAAAACGTTGTTGTTCTATTGATAGAACATAGAAATTTTAGATTTAGCAGAATTTTATTATTGTTTATGCTGTTACAGTTGTCTCAGTTATTTCCCCTTTGATCCTCCACCCAGCCCATGCACTAATTCCATAGCCAATTGCCATACACTTGACCACGTCCATGGGCCCTTCATATATGTTATTTGACTAATCCCTTCACCCTCTTTCAAACAGTCACCACCTCCCTCCTCCCCTCTTCCCGCTGCCAGTTATTCTATGATTCTATGCTTCTGGTTCTATTTGGCTCATCACTTTGCTTTGTTTATAGATTTCTCTCATAAGTAAAATGTTATGGTATTTGTCTTTACTGACTGGCTTATTTCACTTACTATAATAGTCTCTAGTTCCCTCCATGCCATCACAAAATTACTTCTTTTTTATTATCACTATTTTGTTTATTAATTCAAAAATAATTTCTCACAAAACCATAATTATATTTTATTTTTTAAATTTTTTATTGTTCAATTAAACTTGCCCTATTTTGCTCCTATTATACTGCCCTGCCCTACCCATCACCCACCTTCCACTTTCAATGATCCCCACCTTGTTGTCCCTCTCCATGAGTATTTATGCATGTTCCGTGACTTGACCGTTCCTCTTCTTTCCCTAGTTATCCCCCTCCTCCCTCCCCTCTGATCACTGTCAGTTTGTTCTTTATTTCCATGTCTCTGGTTGCATTTCATAGACTTGTTTGTTTGTTGATTAGCTTCCACCTGTAGGTGAGATTATATAGTATTTGTCTTTCACTGCCTGGCTTATTTCACTTAGCATAATACTCTCCAGTTCCATCAGTGCTGTCTAGAGGGGTAGGAGTTCCTTATTTCTTTCTGCTGCATAGTATTCATTGTGTAAATGTACCATGATTTTTTGATCCGCTTATTTTTTAAAATATTTTATTTATTTATTTTTAGAGAGAGGGGAAGGGAGGGAGGGAGAGAGAGAGAGAAACAACAATGTGTGGTTGCCTCTCACATGGCCCTCACTGGGGACCTGGCCTGCAACGCAGGCATGTGCCCTGACTGGGAATCGAACCGGGACCCTTTGGTTTGCAGCCCAAGTTCAATCCACTGAGCTACACCAGCCAGGGCTTGATCCACTTATTTACTGATCAGCACTTAGGCTGTTTCTAGCACTTGACTATTGTAAAGTGCTACTAGGAACATTGGAGTGCATAGGTTCTTTTGAAATGATGTTTCAAGATTCTTAGGGTATAATCCCAGCAGTGGAATTGAGTGGTCAAAGGCAGTTCCACATTTAGTTTTTTGAGGAAATTCCATACTGTTTCCACAGTGGTTGCACCAGTCTGCATTCCCACCAACATTGTACTAGGGTTCCCTATTCTCCATAACTTATATTTCCTATTCACCAGCATGTATTGTTTGTTGATTTGTGTATATACAGATTTGTTTATTACCAGAATAATGGCTATTCTGACTGGTGTGAAGTAGTATCTCATTGTGGTTTTAATTTGCATTTCTCTAATGGCTAATGATGCTCAGCATCCTTTCATATGTCTGTGAACCCTCTGTATGTCCTCCTTGGAGAAGTGTCTGTTCAGGTCCTTTGCACATTTTTTAATAGGATTGTTTGTCTTCCTGGTGTAGAGTCATGTGAGTTCTTTATATATTTTGGAGATCAAACCCTTGTCCAAGGTATCATTAGCAAATACATTTTCCCATACAGTTGGTTCCCTTTTCATTGTGCTGTTTTCTTTAGCTGTACAGAGCTTTTTTCATCTGACGCAGTTGCATTTCTTTTCTTTTTTTTATATCCCTTGCTCTAGGGGACATATTGGTGACACTATTGCTGTGTGGAATATCTGAAATTTTCCTACCTATGTTCTCTTCTAGGATTTGTATGGTGTTATGATTTATATTTAAATCTTTTATCCTTGAGTTTATTTTTGTGTCTTGTGTAAATTGTTGGTCAAATTTCTTTCTCTCTCTTTCTTTCTTTCTTTTCTTCTTTTTTCTTTTCTTTTTTTTTTTTTTTTTTTTTTTTTT
>PVJI01016762.1:0-37434 GCA_004026765.1 Micronycteris hirsuta
AAAAAAAAAGTGTAATTTTTAAGAAAGGCTTCAAGGCTTCAATAAATCTCCTGAAGCTATTTCTCAAGGCTCCGATAGTCACTTCAGTCTCCTTTGAAGCTCTGCTGTCTCACCATCCTTTTCCATTTTCAGTTGCTCCCTTACTTACCTTGCCCACCTCTGCTTTGCCGTGATTTGCTCAGTTCTCTCACATTACATCCACAGGCTGCATGAAACCCTGCTTATCTTGCTATTTCCATTAACATTACATGACCTACTGGCACACTGGGGCAACCCAAAGATTAATTAAAGAGGGAAGAAGGGAAGGTGATGATTGAAGATACCAGTGTTAAGCAGAGAGCAATGTTAATCCGATTTTTAAAAGTCTGTTTATTATTGAGTATTTTCTTATTGATTGATTTGAGAGAGAAACAGGAAGGGGACAGGGGAGGAGACAGACAGACAGACAGACATCAATTTGTCATTCCATTTATTTATGCATTCATTGGTTGATTCTTATATGTGTCCTGACCAAGATCTAAGCTGCATCCTCAGCATAGCCAGATAACCCACTGAGCTACCCATCCAGGGCCTTGAGTATTTTTTATTTAATGCAGCTTCACTTTCCTCATGACCTCGGAACTAGGGGTTTGAATAATACACGGTCAGATGCTGCAGACCGCTCATATTGTCATGTTTATGTGAGATAAACAGACTTCTGCTGCTTATTCTTGTTTTTGCATCTGTGATAGTCTCTCACCACCATCTCATCAGTGAGGACAATGGGCCCAGTGGTTAAGGAATTGGGATTTATGACTGCTGGCTTTCTCTTCATCCCTTCATGCAGCACATGCTTACTGGTCCCCAGGGATTGGGACTGGCCCTGGGGTCTCAGTACTGGGCAACATACAGGCAGTGAGTGCCTTCCTGGAGGAGGCATGGGACCACACAGGGAGGCTGAGTATGGACAGGAGAGGTGCAGAGAGACCTCCAGGTGGCCAGGTAACACAGGAAAGTGCCCAGCCTTGGGGGCAGCCAGCACCTCCCAGAGGCGGAGACAGGGCAGCTGAGATCTGCAGGACAAACTGGACTTCACTAGCCCGAGGGAGTCAGGCCAAATTCAGAGCCTTCCATGCAGAGAGAATTTCAGGCTGGGGGGAATGGTGAGCAGGGGATTGAAAGGTTGGCACAGTGGGAGCAGAAGGTGTGAGCCTGTGAGATGAAACCGGAGGGGGAGGCCTCGCCAGACGACGCAGCCCTGCAGGCCTCGCCGAGGACATCGCTCCGTGTCTGTAGCAGCAAAGGGAAGGGAAACAGCCCTCTGGTTTAGTGTGGGACCCAGACGTGAGGATGCAGTAGGGGTGGGTGCAGACATGCCAGTCAGGTAGTCTTTTGCAATCACCTAGGAGAGAGCTTACCATAGTGGTTATTTACGAACATCACCTCTGCGTACAAATACTGTTTTTTAGTGCCATCTGAAATTGTTCAGTACTGATCTCTAGTGGGAAAGAGCCGCAACTTTCCTTTTATTTGGAGTATCTTAATTTTTATGTAATTTTTAAATTATAGAAAAACAAGAATAATAATGATGAGAATAGCAATAATTAACATGGATTGAATATTTATTCAGTAAATGCGTACACTGCTGTGTGCATTTTGATGTACTAACTAAATCTCTACAACAGCACTAGGAGGTAGGCACTGTTATTTCCCTGGTTTTCTGGTGGGGAAACTGAGGCTCAGAGAAGTTAAATAAACTGGAGCAGGTCACATCATAGGTATCATCACCTATTATAATGACATGGTCATCTTCCCCCGGAGAATTGACAACCATGCGTTCAACATTAAAATTCACTGGCGGTGGGATAAAATTGTATCTTTGTATGATATGATTTTATAGATTTTTTAAAAATTCATGGATTTGACTTTTTAAGTTTTATCACTTTTATTTTAAAAAGATGTGATATGTATATGCCACAGAACAGTCTTCTTTTTTCTGAGAAGCAGCAGGGTATAGTTGAAAAGCATTGGGGGCCCATGAAAACTCAGTGAGGTCTGCTGCAGCCTCCCAGCATGCCCTTGACCTTTATTGTACTTGTATTTGAACTGGCTCACTGGAGAGTCGGTCTCCGAGGCCCACGTTGTCTCCGTCCCCCTGCAATGCCCAGCCTAGTCCCTGGTAGTCAAAGAAAAATTGCTAAGGACCTGAGATTGTCTGTTGCCTCAACAGCAGTTGTGACACCCTAAGATGTGCCTGTATTCGGTGGGACACTAGTGGATTGTATTTTGTATCACATGGGTCAGAAATTTCTGTTTTTGATGGGAGGAGGAGGAGGAAGACGTCTCTATAGTCTTTAGATTGGCTGATTTTCTTTTGAATGTGTTCACTCTTAGGAACTTTTCCTGAAAGACATGCAGAAGGTTACGTTTAGAGATAATGTTGAACTGACATAGTGTCAGCGATACAGAATTAGAAATAGGAAATAATAATGCAATGACCTTACCTCGCTTTGTTTTTCTAGCTAACTTGTGGCGCTGGGTCAATGAGGCATGCGGCCGCCTAAGTGGAAATAAGGTAAAGTTAAAGTGCTTTTCACAATCGGGCTGAGATGTTGTTAGTCAAAGGTTGACCCCCCCACCTTGTGTCAGTGGTACTTCCTTGAAGGGATGGGACCCCAGATTCCAAGGCTTGACCCCCTCAGAATAACCCAAAGCTGGGCCCAGCATTCATCCTGAACACTGCCGCCTTGTGCTGCATTCCATTTCTGATTTCTGTCACCTCTGTGCACAGATAGTAATTATAGAAGTTTTCAGTGCCAGTCTTGATCGCCTAGAACAGATTTCTAGAAGGAGCAAGCTTCCATTGTCCTTATGTTGGTGACTACTAATGTTGATAACTACTTTGGTGACTGCTGATTTTGGTGTGCTCTCACACTGGAAAAGCAGTGAGGAGAGCACGGAGAACTCCCACGTGCCCTGTGCTCGGGGGCCCGTTGCTCACACTCGTCACATTGCTTTACTGTTTGCTCGCTCTCTTGGTGTGTATGTTTGTGGATGTATGCATTTTATTTTCTTGACCCATTTCAGGGTGAACGGCAGCCATGGTGCTTCCATACCCTTACATACGCTGTTGCAAATTTCTTAAGAACCAGGACATTCACTTGTATAACCACGGCTCACTTATCAAAATCAAGAAATTTCATAGTGGTATAATCCTATTATCTCATCCACGTTTGTTACGAAAATTTCACGAGTTATCCCACTGTGTCCTTTAGGTCCGTTTTCTTAGGGGTAAAAATAGATCAATTTTAAACCACGAGCTCGCACTGATTCCTCCAGTCCCTGTCCCTGTCCCAGCATTCTCATCCTTCCCTGTTCCAGAGATGAATCGTCGCCCCCCCCACCCCCCCAGGAAGCCTGCCCCTATTATTCTCGCTGTCTTTACTGATTTGCTCAATGCCAGAATACATAGACAGTGGTTTCGGAATTACTACACCCTACCACAGCAAAAAACGAAGCTACTAACTAGAATTCAGCATCTGTTTACAGTTTTGTTTTGTTTTGTTTTGTTTTTTTAACTTAGATTGATAGTTTATAGTCCAAATTCTGTGTTGTGAAGTTATTGGGGTCGGCCCTGGCCCTTGCGTCTGTGTGAACGTGCCACTGGTGTGAACCGCAGTTGGATGCCTTCGTTTCTGGCTGTGGTCTCTGTGGGGCGGGGTGGGGGGGTCCCCACTCTGTCATTTAAACTAACACCACGTGCTGTGTCGCGAGTGTTCCATCTGGTCTTCTTATGGTGGAAGCCCTACTACGCACACCGTTTTCAGGGGTGTGTTTAGCAGAGCCAGGTTCTCGTAGCTGGGAATTGACGCCCCTGCTCCCGAATTTCCACCCGCAGGAGTCCCCGGGCGGCAGCAGCGTCCGAAGCCCTTCCGCGGAGGTCCGCAGTCAGCGCGAGCATTCCGACGGCGCCCTCCTGCTGACCCTGGCGGAGAAGCTGTCCCCCGAAGACCTGTGCGGTCCCTGCGGCCGGGCCGTCTGCGGGGGCGCATGTGTGGGCGGGGGCCCCTGCGCCAGCGCGGAGGACGCCGCGCTGCTCAGCCTGGTGATCGAGACCGAGGGGGACCCCGTCAAGCAGATTCCCACGGAGGACGAGTACTTGGACAGGCCCTCCCAGACCCCAGACTCTTCGCTGTCCCTCGCTCAGCCCGGCAGCAAGCCCGCACCCCCTTTCCCGGAGCCGCTGGAGGTCGGGGAGAACGACAGTCTGAGCCAGTGCTTCACTGCGGCCGAGAGCCTGGTGGACTCCGACACCTGCCGCTTGGCCGAGGCCCCGGGCAGGACCGACTGGATGACGCCCTTGTCCTCCGAGAAGTACTTGCAGAAAGAAGTGGAGGGCGGCACCTGTCCCCACTGGGCAGCCTCCGGCTCGGCCGATGGCTGCCCAGGCTGCGGGAACCCTCCCGGGGAGGACCCGGAGCCCCTTCTGGGTTCCCCCCAAAGTGGACACTTGCCACAGTGTGCCTATGGCCTGGGCCTGCCGCCCGAGGAAGCCGCTGACGGGGAAGAGGCCGGAGTCCAGCCCGGCGATGGAGCTGATATCAGGCCCCCCGGCTCCAGCAGGGGTGGCCCTGGGTCTGGGAGTCCCTCCGGTGACCAGCCACCCGCGTCTGGTAAGTGACTCTCTTGGTCTCTCCCTTCCTGTTGTTCATGGTGCAGTTTGGGGGCAGGTGCCCCAGACCATTGAGGGAAAAGTGAAGCTAAGGTGGGAAATATTCAGCTCGGGCATTTTCTCCAGCTACGCCTTTGTAGGATGGATTATGATTCAGCCACACCATTGGGTTTGTGGGTTGTGACTTTATCCTCCACTGCCCCTGGGACTGTCCCCTCATTTACACACGTCCCTTTGTACTCGGCCACTCATGTTGGGATTAGACCTCAAAGCCCAGCACTGACCCCTGAAGACACAGTCAGCATCGACCTCAGGACTGGCTGACATCTACGCAGGCCCTCATATTTCTAGGGATTTTGTTGTGGGTTGTTTTTATTTAAAGCAACCTTGGCCACACATCACCCCCTACCCCAGGAAAGCTCTTACACATTTCAGGAGAACAGAGAAAAGTGTTTCGTTAATCTTTCATTAATCAGTATTTGTCGAGAGTGTCTGGCTGGTTGCACACCAGGTCAATGATGCGGTCAAGTGTCCTTTGACGCTTTCCGAGAGCAGGCCCTTCCGTGACCGCTGCATGTGGTATGCTTATGGCCCCAGAGGCTCCTTTTGCAGTTAAAAGTCACCATGGACTTTCATCGCTGCGCGGCCTTTGGAGCACGAATAGCCAAGCAATTATAGTATCGAAACTTTTGAGGGCGAGGGTACACCACCCTCTGTCTTTTCATGTAGTTACAAGGAACTGGGCGGCTGGTGATGAGGGCTTCCCCTGGCCCACTGTGTGTGTGTAGGGGGGTGATATGAGGGGTGAAGGGACCCCTGAGAATGTTCTGGAAGCTATAGAAACTCTCCAGAAAAGTGAATATATGGATATATACTATTTAAGGGGCTTCCCAGAATTCTCCGACTCTCTCCCCATCCCAGCCTAAAAATCTCATCCGTGGCCCAGCTCTACAATGGAGCATTTTTCTTTTTCTTTCCTGCCCCTTTATTCACTACGAGCGGTGCTGACAGCTGGTCTGTGAATTGTCTCATCACCCCGGGAGGCGGAGCCCTGCCCTGGACACAGAGGCGTCTGCCTCTCGTGGCCGAGGGCTCCTGGCTTATCTGGTAGAATCGCGTCCTTGAATGTGTTTCCTAAGCTCTGTGGTTTTGCTCGAACTACACAAATTCACAGATGTGCGAATTCTATAATAGCAGTTCTTAGACCCAGCAGAGGGGGTACTTCTGTCAGGGGCTATTTTTCAAAGAACTGATGTGTTTTTCCTTCAGAACACCTCGACATTATTTTAAAGAGTTGAAGGAATTTCTCTGAGTCAAAGCTGAGCTCTATTGTTCTGTTTGTTTTCAGCGTTGACTTCTTTTCCCATCGGTCGTAGAGACACGCAGACAGTATTTTAGGGGGTCGAGGGGCGTGGGGAGGCAGCAGCTCCGCGTGGCAGAGGCCACGTCTCGGTAACACTGCCAGGGGCGGACCGGTGTGTCAGCTGGTGACACCAGGAAGCTGACCTTGGCCACTGTGTGAAAATCACCAGCCATTCCCGGATGAACAGTGTTAGCCAGGTTTAAGGAGATTTTTTTTCTTGGGGTCATGAAACCAGAAGCCAGATCTGTGCTCTCCCCCCACGCAAGGAGCTAAAACAGGGCCCGTGGCCGATCTCCCTGGTCTTCCATGTTGCCAGCTCCGCACACCCGGGCACGGAACAGAGGGACACAAAACGTGTGCCACCAACTCAGTGGTGTTAATGTGCAAAAAGTGCACATTGCCTCTTCTGTCCCGTCTGGTGCTGAGCCAGGCAAAATGTCCGTGGAGAGTCTGCCTACGGATGCCCGCAAGCGGGACAAGTTCATTTTGACCTGAGAAGCCGCCGCAACCAGGTTGATTTTGGAGGCTGTTCCCTCCACAATCGCTTCTATACATGAACAGGCCTTCTGCTTTCTGGTCAGAATAGCACTTTCTCATTATTGCTTTTTTTTTTTTAACATGGTCATAATTTATGTTCTATAAAATGTGCGAAAGTGTCCTATTTGACCTTCTAAAAGCCACTGTGCTTTCGGGACTTGAAGTGTCTTTTTCTTATGGGTGTTGGAGTTTTCTGTGTGGGCGTTTTAAAAACCTCCCACCAAGTGAAGTGGTTTCTAGAGAAATGACGATGATTCGTCACTTACTTGGTAGGGAAGAGTATCTTCTTTGCACCCGGCATTCTTTTGAGGATGATGATTCTGCCAAGAGCTCTACAAGTCCACCCTTTAAAAATAATGCCCAATGACAAGGTTATTTTAGCACTGTTATAACTCTCACTAAAGACCAGTGAGAATTATTAGCAAAGACCAATGAAAGGGGAAAACATACTTTTGGTTATGTCTTACATAGCCATGTCTTAAATTTGCATCCTACAATTATTAGCCTTTTGACCCGATGATGGTTACCTTGGTGGCAAGCCCTTTCGCCTGGAATTTGGATAATTCTCACTATATCCAGAAAATTATTTCCTGTGAAAGAAAAATCAGCTTATAGTTAATGTGTCTAGTGTTGGCCAGTGGCTTGCTTTGGGCTCCTGAAACCACTTAGTTGCTTCAGCCACTTCTGAACTGGAGAGAATTGTTTATCTACAGGGCCCTCCAATGATTCTTAATGCCACCAACTACATATTTGTTTTGCTACCAAATCTTTACTGAGGCTCCACTGAGCCATGGAGACTTGGAAAAGCTTGGGAAAAAAGTAGGGTTGAGATCAGGGAAGGGACAACACAGAAAGAATTAATAATTTGAGAAGACAGAGCCTCCCACTGCCCGCCTCTCACTAACCTCTGGTCTGTTGTTCTCCGTCACTCACTCACCCACCCACGTCTCGGCCAAGGCCAGTCCCTTTCAGCAGGAGCAGCTCTCACTGTCTCCACATTGTCCCCTTTTCCAGAGCATGCAGCTCCTCCCGTCCGTCCAGTCCCAGCTCAATTGCTGCAAATGCTACTTCCTAAACCAGGGACGGCAGGCGTGCTGCCGTGCGGCCACTGTTGCCTTCTGCCCTGGGCGGTCTGTCACAATTTGTCCTGGAGCCTTTCTCCCCAAGCCTGGCACCCTTGCACCTTTATCAACAACCCACCTCGTGGGAGCCACAAGCAGTCAAGGGAATTGCCATGACCTTCGCCACCCCTGGTCTTTCTCGTCTCCCCCAAGGTGGCTTAGTCGCCATGTGTTAAGAGAATAAGTATTCCTAAGTGCCGTCATGCAGTCAAGTCATCATGAAAACCTGGAGCATCAACACCAGAACTCCCTGCTTGTTCCCTGATGCCCTCTCCACTTCCCACTTCCTCAGTCCGTTCTGGGGAGCGCGGGACCATGTAGGGGATGGGAGGGCTGGCGCTGGCTGTCCTGGGAAGACCTGCATGTCCTGGATAGAGGACACAGAGACCCAAGTGGCACAGGTTCAAGGCCAAGGCCTGGCAGCCCAGGGCCCTGGGGATGGCGGGCACATGCCTGGCCCCCACACGTCCCCTGCCCACAGTCTCCCATCCCTGGGTCCCACCCTCTCTTGAAGTGACTATTCTTGACCATCCATTTCCGTCCTCAAAGGGCAGATAAAGATTTTCCTACCCCAGTTTTCTTCCCTTTTCTCCCCCCCACCCCCCACGCGAGAGACAGTCCTCTCTTTCTTTGGTTTCTCTCCTGTTAGAATGCCGCCCACTAACTTGTGTTTCACTTGTGGCCAAGTATTGTCAGGGCTCATCGATCCCATGCATTCAACACATTTTATACTTTGGTTATTTGGTAATAATGTTGAGCATTCACTGATGCTAAAAGTCAATGCACTATTTCAAAATATATGCAAACTCGACCCACTGCCTGCTCTGGTTAATTCGGTCCTGCTTGCCTCCTCCCTCTTCTCATGGGGCTCATCTTGGAAGGGTGTCAGCCATACGCCATCATAAGTCATTTTTAAGCATGATTTGAAATGCAACTATTAAATCCTGCTGCTCTCCCCTTATCATCCTACACCCCACTTGTTCCAGACACCTAGAACAGAGCTTGCATTTCCACTGAAAGGAAAATCCCATGACAAGCATGTGGATTAAGTACAAAAGCAGTTTTTAAGAAATTCCGGAAGCTCCCAGCATAGCCCAGGCAGTTGGAGCGGATTTGTGTATATTTTTAGCTCTCTTCCTTGGGAGAATATCTGAATGACAGTTGGGTGGTCTTACTTGCTCTAGTTCTTGTGATTTAATATTCATGCACTGTGCATTTTAAACAACGCGATAAGCTTTGGAGAAGAGGAGTGTGCATTCCCTGGCTGAGAAATGAAACTTCTGTCGGGGATTGAGTTCTTAAAAATGAAACTGCTTCTTTCTACCCGCGAGAGAGGCTCCCTGGAGCCCCTTATGAAGCCAGGGCCCCGCCTTCTGCCCCATGGGGCTGCTTTCTGCGGCCCTCATTTCTGTGGAATTTAATGCTGTTTTCTACTTTCCCCAGTTACCTGAAAATTCTTCTACTTAAGTCACATTAAATATTCATGGTAAGCCAACAAACCCATTTTGAAGGTTAGGAGCTCTTCAAAGTTTCTAATTGAGTAAATGTCCTCACGCCCTGATGGCTCCCAAATCACACTTTTGGGTCATCTTCAGGCATGGTTCCACCTGTCACCTGGTGACTGTTGTGATATCCTGCTTATCTGACCCAGGGCCCGAACCACGGCCCCCTCCCCTTCAACCGCTGCCAGAGATTCTGGTGCCACGTGATCTCTATGTGGTGAGGAGTCTTCAGTGTGCCGCAGAGTAAGGGCTAACGCAGGCCTGTGAGAGCGGGCCAGTCTGCTGAGCGAGGGGCGGTGCCTAGGCCAGGCCCAGAAGGTTCCACGGGAGAGGCCACCAGGGTCTGCGCGGTCAGTGATGGCTCCCTGGGCCTCGGAGTCCCCTCTCCTCTACAGTTGTCTCAGAAAGTTAACTGTCCTGCTCTCACTGATTGTTTTCTGAGGAAAGCTCTTTCTTTCACGCACCTCCAACCTTATCTTTTTTGCAGGTGAACTAAAGTTAAAGTAAGTGCCTTGCAGGGGGAGTAAGGGAGGGGCGCAGGAGGGGCCCCCCCGCTTGGCTTGATTCCTAGAAGCCCCACGGACTAACTGCCTCAGGCCTCTGTAAGGCATCTTGGATAAGCCTCATCCACACTATCTGTCCCTTTCACATTCCCCCCTTACCTGCCACCAGCAAGGGAAGAGTCCCCCCTAACAGCAGGACATCCTGGGGCTTCCTCGAGGCGGGGGGTGCCTTGTGTCAACTGCAGAAACCATGGCAACTGTGCTGAACCCAAGCCCCATAGCACCCACCTACCCACCTGGTCACATGGCTTGCCGGTATGGTGACCGACTGACCGGCCACCCAGGGTCTTGCCCTCTGGGGTCAGCTTGCATAACCCAGTAAAACCTTTCTGTTCTGAAGGGCGGACAACACACTTTAAGGCATTATTTCTTTTAAGCAAGGACATTTCCAGACAGGGTTATTACAGGATTGGAAGTGACCACTCATTCTAAACTGACCTACTCCCGTGCTACCTTCAACTCACAGCCGATTGGCCCAAGACACGAGATCGTGGGCTTTAGTGCAGAATTATATAGATGAGTGTTCAAACCAGAGTCAGTCAGAAGGATGAATTATTCCTGCAAAGGAAGTAAAAGTCAGTTCGATTTCTAGAGGAAAGTGCCCTTACAACCTTCAACACGTATTGAGAGCCCCGAACAGGACAGGGATGGGCAGATTTCATCCCTGTCATTTCAGCTCAGTGCATTTCCCACACCTCAGTCTCCTTGGGGGTTCAGGGGCACTAATACTATCTGGGACTAGTAATGCTGTCCATCATTGCTCCTGTGACTAGTTCTTTGCTGTTTCCCTAGTACTTTCAAAGTCCACCATCTCGTTTGACCCTCATGCTGTCCCGCCAGGTGTCCACATGATCATTTCTTCACGTAACGTTTATCAGATTCCTTCTCGTGGGCCCGCATCCTACCAGGCTAGCAGGGCTCCAAAATTGACGCTCATTTCCTAGAGGAGCAGACGGAGGTCTAGACAGTGGGGAAGTAGTTTGTCCCCACATTTCGCAGCCAATGGGGGCTGAGCCAGGACAAGACCAAATTGCTTTCTGACTGCTACACCCTCTGCTGTCCCCTCCCCCTGCCTCACCACTCAGCCAACCACCAAAACCTCCAACCCTTGAATCACCGGGTCTGCACCTTCTGCTCTCCAGAGACCGAAACACCAGGGTGACATTGATGTCATTAGATGACTTGCACATGAATTTGCATTATGACAAGCCATGAAAAAAACATGCCCATCACAAGAGGGGAAAAGCAGGAAACCCGAGTGCTCACGAGGGAATTCCCCAGGAGCGGTGTGTGCAGTGCAGCCAGCCCAGCCTGCAGGGGGCGCTCAGTGAGTCCTGGGTTGGGTTGGTGTTTCTGCAACTGTTATTGCTAGTGTGACGGGTGCTCTGTCTCTCTCCGTGTAACCCATGGGTGGGCCCACACTCTCCTTGCCCTCTGTAAGCAAGCTGACCGAAGCCCACAGCAGGCACCCTGGTTACTCACACCAAGGGGTCACTCAGGAATGCCCAGACCCTTCTGCTCCCACCTGGTCAGCGGCCATGCTTATTAAACCCCAGTCCTGAGCATGTGAGCTGAGCCTGTTATAACCTAAAACCTTACCTGTCATATTCACTGGTAAAAAGAGAGGTAGGCAGGCATGAAAATTGGTTCTGTGAAAACTGTTAAATACTTCAGGACAATTCAAAAAGGAGTCGCTAACCATCTTTGCTACTGAGGTCGAGGAGCATGAGACGACAGTGAAGATTTGGGGGAATGAAACTCTTGGAGGATCCTGTATTTACACTGCTTGGCCATGGCTTACTTCTCATTCCACTTGAAAGAAAACAAAACCAGAGACTTGTCGGCAAAGCATTAAAGGTGTAATCGGTACAGTCAGTACACCTTTTCTCAGGCCTCAGTTCTACATCAGAAACTCGGTGTTGACAGTTTTACGGCAAGTGACAGGTGGCTTGGACATCAGGGACACATATCAGAGGACCTGTGCTTTAAGGACACAGGTGGGTAGCCTCTGCAACTCGGTGTTCTACTGAACAGGTCTTTATTGGTGGAGAAAATCAGGTTGGCAAGCATTTCCGCAATGTTGAAACGTGTCCACGTTATGTTACCTCCGAGAAGGAGTGATGCTAACTTAGAGCATCAATGGGGGGAAACCCAGAGCGATACTCCTAAGAGCTGCCTACCGCTCAGGACAGGCTACATACTTCCCAGAGCGCCATGAAAACTGAAAACAGCAGGCCCTCGTGCAGGGTTAGTAAGAATTTCCAGATGAATACAGCAGCGTATTAAAGCAGGTGTGGGGGGGCCTTCTAGTGTGAGGTCTGTGTGCTTGCACAGCTCACACGCCCACGAGGGTGACTCTGCTACCACTTACTGTTGCTAGCAAATCAGAGCGTTTAAAAGAAGTCTGGTCTGTACCAGTTTACTACTCTCCTCAAAGTCAGCATGGATACAATGGGCTTGGCCTTGATCAGACTATTTGAGAAGCTCATACTCTTTCTAGGTGAATTTTTCTCTACATCCTAATCATCAGGAATTTGGAGGCCTCGTTTTTATCCTTTTCCCCACTATGCCCTGCCCAAGAATAATATTCTTGATCCAGTCTATGAATCAAAGGATTCTGAAATGTTCAAATACATCTCTGAGGCAAAGGGTTGAGTTCTGTTTGGGGGGCGGGGGCACAGAGAAAACAAGAACATAGATCTTGTAGGATAAATCAAAGATATTGTTTGCCAGGAGGCAGTGGTATGGCATGGCATTCTTAAGGTGAAAAATGTAACACAGAATGTCAGCATGTGAGACGACGGTAGTAAAAACATGGGTGCTGACCTGAGCTCAGACAAACTGAAGATTCTGACAAGGAAGAAGGTCAACAACAGTGGATTCACGATGATGGCCCTTGGAAAAGTAAAATTACAAATGATGGAGAACTCACATGCAGCGTGACATAAACAGATAAATCTCAATAGGAAGAGGACGGAGAAGAGGTGAGATTAGCAAAATGCACGTCAGTCACGCAGCGGCTAGGATTGGAGAACAGCAGAACCAGCGGTCAAGGGCGTTGTAATAATTAAAAACTAGAAGAACTAAGCTGTGAAATACTGATGTCTAAGCAACTGAAAACTCCGGGTTTTATTACATAAACATGGTAGATTTTAAATGAGACTAGAGTGTCTATGGTATATGCATGTTTTTGGTTTCTCACTTTGACGTTTTCTGTTAACTCACTAGTGATCCCTGAACCGGGGAACTTGCGTGTTACCCACTCAGTCTGCTTCCAGTATAGAAGCCCCTGTCACAGCCCTGGCCAGGAGTCACTGCGTGACTTGAAAAGTCATTTACAAGTTGCTATCTTAACCATCTTTTTGAATTGGAAACATATAACTTACTAGTATAGGGCCATGTGTATTGGGTGATTATAGCTCCCGGAGCCTTTATTTACATAACCATGCCCCCTTAACGCCCACTTTCTATTTCTTTAGCTTGGAAAGAGAAGTTACAGACATTTGCAAAACAAACTGGAGTGCAGAGTTCTTCCGGAATTTTAATGTTTCTTCTTGGGTTTTCTTTTTCCCACGGCTGCCTTGCCCACAGCACCACACCAGTTCAGCCGCTCGTGGCCGTATTCTTTTGTTTGGCGTTGAGCGATTCACTTTTCCTTAGATTTCCGCACGAGTTCACCTGGTGAAACCATCCTTGAGAACTACCGTGGTAACTGGTGGGAGCACAGGGGCATAGACATGCTAGAGAGCAGAGCCCCGGCTCAGACTTCACCACACGTTATGAGCCCGGTTGGTCTGTTGTAGAGGGAATGGAGCATTGGGCCCATCTGGCTCGTTGGCGAATGGAAATCCTAGCTGGCCTCCCCCATGTTGCTTGGTGGGGGGGGGAGGGTTATCCCTTCTTGGAATAGACCCCGTACAACTGCCTCAGGAAGAAATAGTGTGAGTCACACATCTTCCCTTGTGACCTTCAATTTGTCACCCACCTTTGAAACCCCTGTGTTTCCATGGGCCACTCTGCCTCGTCCCAGCTTCTCCGCAGGTAATCCTGTGGGTGAAGCAAAGGCTCCCCAAAGGAAGATTCTGTGTGCCGTCGGTATTTTAGACCGTCCAAACGTGTCTTCTCAGTCTGGAGAGGAGCTCTTCGTGCGGAGTGGTGACAGAAACAGTTTCATTTGTGTAAATTATTATTAAGCTTGGTCACAACAGAGTGGACAAAAGACGAGGACATTCAGGGCCAGGAATCACACTGGTGTCCATCCCCCTGACCAGACAAAGGCTCTGTGTGTGATGCCGCCTGTCGGGGGGCTTCTGCATCTGCTCGGTTTGTGGCCTTTATTTTCAGTTTCACCTGGGACAGTTCTCCAGCCTCAGCCTATAAAAGAGAAGGATAATTAGAGGTAGCAGGTTTCCTAGCATTTGTTGAACTTCCTATTTGTTTTCCAGAGGGCCCATTAATTAAAGGCTGGCTAAATCCAGTCATCCACAAAGAAGTGATGGTAGAAAGCCCTAGGGACAGGACACTCCTCAGGGTTCAGAAGAGAAGAGTGATTTATAGGATTGATTTTTTTTTTCCATTTTAGTTAAGGAAGGAAATTGGTTAACCTTTGCTAAACATTGAGCCTAGGTGGCCCCCTGCAGGGCTGAGCTTTTAGGGACCTCCTGGGAAGGTGGGAGGCATAAGGCACCCAGGGTGACAGAGGCCTTAGACGTGCGACTGGCCTGGGAGGAGGCTGGGCAGAGGCGGGCTGCAGGGTCCTGCCAGGCCACCTCCTTCCTTCCAGCCGTCACTGCCCTTCCTGATACACAGGACCACAGCCGGGCCGTTGGTCGTCCTGCCCATGGGTCACACGTGGGCGCGCGCTCAGAGAATCTTCTCCATGACCCTACAGTCCCGGGCACTCCCACCCGCACTCCCAGCGTCCCACGTGGCAAATGACAGAGTCTGAGCAGGGCCCATGCCTGGCTTGTCTCCTCTTGTCTTCTCCCCTCTCTTCTCTCTCGTTCTCTTGTCTTCTCTCTCCCAGACTTCTTCCCGCCGAGCCACAGCCAGCGGAGAGTCCCTGGGGGTGCTGTACTCACTTAGCAGGCATGTGGAGGAAGAGGGGCCACCATTGCCCCTCCAGTCCCTGGGAAACTTCCCTCTCACGAGCCCCAGTTCTCACCAGGAACCGATGACTCACCTTCTGTATGCTCTCTCTTCCTCTCCCCTGCAGGGAATGTGACTGGAAACAGTAACTCCACGTTTATTTCCAGCGGGCAGGTGATGAATTTCAAGGGCGACATCATCGTGGTCTACGTCAGTCAGAACTCCCAGGAGGGCCCGGCGGGGCCGGGCGGTGGTGCGGAGGAGCAGGTGGGCCACCCGGTGCAGGAGGAGAGCCCGCCCTGCTGTGAGTCCTTCGCGGGGCTCGGGCCCCGTTTCCCGGACGAGTGCGGCTTCCTGGAGCCCGACAAGGCCTCGCGGCCGGTGCAGGAGCAGGGCGAGGGCGAGGCCTATGCGCCCAGGGCACACCGCTGAGCACCCGGGATCCGCCATGGCTCTCAGCGGCCCTCAGACCCAAGATGCCACTGGACTGGCCTCGACTTCCCGGCCATCAGCTCACCGACCACGCCCGCACACCGGGGGCCATGTACCCACCTGGCGGGGAGGCCACCTGGGCCGCGAGCACCTGCGCCTGGACGAGGCAGGGGCGTGGCCCGGATCAGCGCATCGCGCTGCTCCATTCGGTACATCTGCCTCTAGTGCCTGTCAGTCTCCACCTACCGTGCTCTGTAGACTCGGGGGCTTTTTAAAAACACAAATGTGTCAGCATCACTCTCTGACATCCAGTCACGTATCAACTAATGACTCAGGTACACGCTGCTCTATCTGGTTGCTCCACTTTTTACTCCTTTGTACGTTTTTTCGCCCTCCTCCCATTACCAGTTCATCCGTGGTCTGCCTCTTCCCGACATCTGGGTGTCCGATGGCCCTGTTCTCTCTCGGGCTGTGGTCTTTCCCTCCTGTGTGTGTATTCACTTTCTCTCCTAACATTTTCCTTGATACTCCCTACACACACACGCACACACACTTTTTTACTGTTTAAGGGTTTTTCCTGAATTCTCCCAAGGGTGGTGGTTTTTACGCCTGTAGCGCCCCTTCTCGCGAGCAGGGGCCTGCGTTTAGGTAGTGGCTGGGCAGGGCGGGGCGGGGGTCGGTCCGTAAGCACTTCGGGGAAAAGGCTGGAAATGTGAGGCCTGGAGGGAGGCTCAGGGGGCAAGGGAAGAGATGTCCAGTGTTCGAAAACATGTCTGTGCTCCCATTCTTCTAAAAGAAGGAAAGAGGGAAACCCCGTTTCTCCCTCTGAATGTTTTTACGGTTTTGTCTGTCGTTAGGCAGAACTAAGTGGCAGCATGTGTCCTCCTCCCCTTCACTGCCCCCCCACCCCCGATGGTCATCTCCGGGGTGAATGGACTTACCCCTCCAGCAGAGGCAGCTGGGTGCTTCGGTAAAGATATCGCTAAAAGCGCAGGTGGCTGCCACATGGTGTTCTTATTCCTGATGTCTCTGGGGAAAAGGTGTGGGAAACAAACAGGGCTCGGGGGTGGCCAGCACACAGAGTGAAAAGGAGGAGCCTGGGAAGTTCAAGAAAGAAAGAACAAAGTTGAAAAGTCAGGATGCATTTTCTTTCTCCACATAAGAGTGGCCTAAATGTGCTTAGGCCGTAGGCCCTGGTTTCCTCCTAAACAATCATGTACCTGTAACTTAGCCTCGTAGAAGTAGAAAACGTTCCGCTATCTTCCAACACATTTAAATTAAAACCCAAATCCTCCTGTTGTGAATTGAAGAAAATTTATCACACGAGTGCTTTTCTCTCTGCGCCAGGCCTCTTGTGAGGGAACACGCAGAGTGAGTCGGACTGAGAGGACTTACCTGGGTTGTCCCACTGGTGGTCTGTGAGCATTTGTTCTCTTCAAATGCTAGAGAAAAGTTCAAATTCCTAAAATTAATTTTGTGGCCTGGTAGGTTTTAAGGGTGCTCACGGGGGCTACTGTCCCCCCTCTAGTGGCCACAAATGCCCAGCTGAAGGGAGTGGCCGTTGATCCCTGGTTTCCGCCGACTGGTGGCAGTTCCCTTGGACACGCTGCAGGAGCATCGGTCAGTCACAGTGTTTTAACAGAGATGCAGAGGGTGGCTTTATCATTTATGGGGGTCCTTAGCTGACAAAAAAAAAACTGCCAGAAATAACGGCATTGCTGGGGTGATCCGTTGATGAGAATTTACTGTCTGCTCTGCCCTTTTCGTTAACATTTATGCAAAGAGATGTTATAAAAATGGAAGAAGCCATCATACCTTTTGAGGTGGGACGTATGAAACGGAGTAGAGTTCATGCAGTAGAATGCTGAGCTGAAAACCCGAACTTCCACTGGGACCGTCATCATCTCGCCGATTTGACTTTATGTTTCTATGCTTTCATTTTCCTTCCTATAAAAAGGCACTAATGATCATTTTTGGCCCTTTCCCTACCCAAAGATAACTGAAGGATGAGCTTCCTACAAAGAGTGTGCCAAACAAATGGTCTCCCTCCAGAAAGAGGTGGCAGTCTGATCCTTTCCCACACTGGCCCGACTCATTCTTCAGGGTCCAAAGACCATTAATGATAGGACACGCATAGCAAGTGCAGGTCTGGATGTGTGTGCTGTGGAGATGCGTGTGGCCGATGGAAACAGAATGAAATGAAGACAATAATGAAAGCTTGTTTGGGGGGATGTGATCAAGAAGCTATTAAACGTATGTCTGACCATAAAGGACTGTTTCATGGTTTGCTTAAATAGGGCCCTCTGTAAGGCAGTGACCTGTCTTGTTCCTGATCTGTGGTGTGCTGTGGTGTCAAGCGTCACCTGTGTTGTGTCTCATTGCTGGAGCCCTGGACAGCAGAGTTGGGACGGAGCACGGCTGGCTTGCGTTGATGACATGTCTGCTGTTGATCTCATGAGAAAATTTTTTTAAAACATAGAGTTGAAAGGGAAAGGGAGTCCAGTAGTTCCTACCCACGTTTATCTCAACTACCGGAAGAAGGAGATGTCAGTTTTTCGCTCCACCTGTAAGTGCAAAGAGCAGTTTGACTGTGCTGTACTGGACCCTTCTGTGGTGGGGAGAGAGGGTTCTTGCTGTGAAATAAACCATCCCAAACGTAGTGGCGTAAAATCATGCTGTTTACTTACTTCACAAGTCTGGAGTGGCTCGGCTTGGTTGGTTCCTCAGGCCCGGGTCAGCCCAGCGGGCTTGCTCCCCTGTACAGACTGCAGGCTGGTGGGTGTTGACCGGGCCGGACTGAGCCCTGTCCTGGTGGACCCTCATCTTCCCCGCAGACTAGCCTGGCCTTGCGCGAATGGCGGGGGCAGGGTTCCAGGAGAGCAAGCAAAACATGCTAGGGCTTGGAGGCCTAGGCTCAGACTGGCCCGTGGTCCCTCTGCCACATTCTCTGGGCCAAAGGAAGACCCAGGGGAAGCCCAGATGCAAGGGTGGGAAACAGAGCCCACCTCTTTAGAGAGAGGGGAAGTGAGGGAGGAAGAGAGGCAGAGAAACATTGCTGAGTTGACTCTCATGCACCCTCCGACTGTGGACCGAACCCACAACCTAGGCATCTGCCCCACTTAGGAATCGACCTGATGACCTATGCTTTGTGGGAAGACACCCAACCCCCTGAGCCACACTGGTCAGGGCCAGCGCCCCACCTCTTGATGGGAAAAGTCGCACAGTGACATTGGGGGAGGGGTGGACACAGGAAGGGAAGAGGGGGCCCTTCTTGCCACCTGTCTGGCACAGGTGCATTGTTCAGAAGAAAATGGCGCGGGGAGGAGGTATACACCTGGAGCGGCAGAGGGGCCTCTGTGAAGTGCTCCCTTCCCCGGCGATGCAGAGCATGGTGGGTTCCGACAACCGAGGGGCACCACGTTCATGTCTAAGCATTGAAATTCCTTCCAAAGCCAAGTACACATGGTTGGGAAACTGGCTCTGCTGCACTGTGGTGCTCCTCTGGCAATCACTGACAAGTGACTCTATTTGTAAAATCGAGGAAACTGATGAGATACTTTCGGTAGAGGAACCTGTCACATAAATGAAGGATGTCACTTTACCGTTTGTGCTGATTCGACAAACAAACTCTATGTGGTTAGGTGCTGGGCGAAAGGGTGAGCTTGGGCAAAGGCGCCGTCTTTGGCGGAAGAGGCGGACTTTTGCAATGTCTCTGACGGCACCTGTCTCCCCTTGGCCGTCTGCTCTGTGGTGCTGTGGGAGCGAGTCGCACAAACCCCTGCTGGAGCAGGAGCAAAGCATTCAAAGCCCTAACATTCGATTGGTGAGTTGCCGTTTTTATTGATTGTGCTTTTGATGCCTGGACCCTGAGCATTCCTGAGAAAGGAGACAAAGATAGCTGGGAGTCCTTGGTGGTCTAGGGATGTCCCGGAGAACTGAGAAAGACTGTGGGCGTTACTCTGCTCCTGGGCACCAGATGAGACCACTTCCGAGAGTTTATCTGCGAAATTCCTGACCCCTCAAGGCTGTGCTTTGAACAGACTACCTTGCAACTACTGACTCCTTGCCAAAAAGAGGTGGGCACCTGGAATCGGGCTGTGGTGGGGCCAGGAGCAGGCACAAGCTGAAGCCAGGCCCGCAGGTGCCAGGGGCCACAGATGCAGGAGACACTGGACAGACACTCCCACATCGGTATCCCTGATGTCTCTCTCAGTTTGGGAAGGATAATATATTGGTCAACAGCTTAGAAAAAGTGGCATTAGTGACCCAAGCACTTTTGGGTGGGACCTGGAGCCCAGTGAAAGCCTTCGCTGTGACCCAGGCTCTCGATTTCTCACGGGCAGACGTAGTCCCGGAAACAAGGCTGCGTGGCTGGTAAAGTCACGAGGAAAAGCACGTTCTTACGATGAGATTCTTACGTTGCCTTCATTAGGCGGAGGCAGTAAAACATCTTACCCTAAAATGGAAAAGCAAGTTCATGTTTATTGGCTTTTTTGGCCTTTTTATTTCAATGGCACAGGAACCACGAAAGGAAAATACGTAATTAAAAGCTCTTAAAAGAACTTTTTCTAAATACTGTATCAGTGGAAAAACACACATAACTTCTTTCATCAGGTTTATTAAGTTTATGATTTATATCTAGTAAGAGTCACCCTTTTTGGGTGTACAGTTTTACTGTAGGGTTTAACACAGATGTGTTTGTTGTGTGGGACCACCACCACCGCCGCAATCAAGAACAAACTATTTTCAGCACCCCAAATTTCCCGTTTTGTTTCCTAGTCAGTCCCCTCCCCGCTCTGCCCAGCCGCCGGCAACAGCTATCTATTCTCCATCCTCGTTATCATTTTGCCTCTTCCAAAATGTCATGTGAGTGGAGTCATTCAGTTGGTAGCCATTTGAGTTTGGCTTCTTCCAGCATAATGCCCTGGAGATCCATGCACGTTGGCGGGAAATCAGGAGTTAGCTCCTTTTTACTGCTGCATAGTATTCCATTGTGAGCATGTTTATTGGCTCAGCAACATTTGGATGCTTTCCAGCTTGGGTAATTACAAATAAAGCTGCTCTAAAAACTTGTGTGGACATGTGTTTTCTCTTAAGAGTGAGATTGTGGGGACATATGGTAAATATGTAACTCTAAGAGAAATTACAAAATTGTTTTCCAAAGTGACTGTACCATTTTGCATTCCCATCTGCAATGAATAAGAGCTCCAGTCATCCCATGTCCTTGCAAGCATTTGCTATTGTCGATTGCCTCATTTTAGCCATTCTAACAGATGCACAATATCTCACTTTAAAATGCAGTGCATGACTGAGCATCTTTTTATATGCTGATTTGGCCATCTGTATCTCTTATTTGGTGAACTGTGTGTTCAAATCTTTTGCCCATTTTTTAATTGATGGTTTATTTTCTTACTGCATTTTGAAATTTCTTTATATATCCTAGATATGAAAATGTATAAGTTTTTAGAGTTTTTCTATTTCAGTGATAAAGAAGCCATGGGAAAATACATGTTTAAAGCTTCTGAAGCATTCTGTAAGTACTTACTACTATTACTGAAAAGTTAAGATATAAATTTTCATTTTTTAAAAATGAAGTCTCAGGAGTAATGTACCAGTAACAGACGACGGTTCATGGTTGCGTCAGTCAGTCCCAGCATTGGCCGAGGAGGGCCAGTGACATAAAACCAGGCCACTCGGTTCAGTCGGGCCTGTGGGCAGCAGTGTGGCCACGGGTAGCCCCAGACTGCTGGGGTCTGCCAACAAGTGCAAACATAGTGAGGATGACATCATCAGAGGACATTTTTTCTCTTCCAGTTTAGGCTGTTTTGGTCATGACTCAAGGAAAGATACATTTTTTTTCTGGTTGGAAGCCAATTATAAGAAGCAGCCACAACTTAAGGTTCTGCTCCAAAAAAAGTTGGCGGGGGGTGTGGGGGGGTGTGGACTATTTAAATAAGCATTCTTCGTGTGCCTTCCTTCCTGTTTAAAGTACAATTTTTGTGAAGCAGAGCTGGCTGTGGTTCAGAAGGCACAGGAGAAATAGAGCAGTCATTTCTGATGACATAGCATTTTGCCATGAAAAAAAGGAAATCCCTCCACTTGCAAAACATGGATGGACCTTGAGGGCGTTGTCTGAAGTGATGAATAGAAACCTACTGGGGTGAAATCAGACGGAGAATGACAAATACTGTATGATCTCACGTATATGTAGAATCTAAAAAAGCCAAACTCATAGAAACAGTAGGTGGGTGCTTGCCGGGGCTGGGCTGGGGGCTGGGGAGGTGCTGGCCCCAGGAGCACACTCCTAGTTGTGAGAGGAATCGGTTCTGGAGATCGAATGTACGGTACGGTGTCTACAGTTCACAGCGCCGTATGAAGCCATTGCAAGTACTAAGATAGTGTGTGTTAAATGTTCTCACCACACACAGAACTAATCGTGTCACAGAATGCAGTTGTTAACTAACCTGATTGTGGTTATCATTTCGTAATACATTGTGGTATCAACTCATGGTGTACACCCTAAACTTACACAATATGTCAATTATATTTCAATAAATCTGGGGGGAATAGTTCCTGAGGATAAAAAGAAATGAACCTTGGGCCTTGCAAGTGTCCAGATGTCAGAACTGGGGTGGGCCGTGATGGCAGAGCCAGGAGCTCTGAGCTCTGACCAGGACCTGACCTGATGCTGAGCTGTCATTTGTCACTGAGCTCGGGCCTCTCACACTGCCAGCAGTCTCTGCCCTTGACCTTCAGTTCCTGTTGTAAATAAACCCACTGTGGCTGCCTGCTGGGAAGGAGCCCTCGCAGCCATCAGCGACAATTCTATCACAGGAAGAAGCCAAGAATGGGAGTCTTACTCCAGCTAAAGAAAGAGACTCACTTCCCATCAGCTAGTTACCATGAAGGCAAGCAGCTACCATTTGCTGAAGCAGCCTGCAAAGGGATTTACATATATGTTATCTCATGTAATCATCACAGCAAATCCACTCGATGGCTATTGTTATCTTTACAGAAGAGGAAATAGGGTCAGAGAGATTCATGAACAAAGCCAATGTGTGGAGTTTGCACCCAAGCTCCAAAGTTTGCGGTCCTGCCCCGTCACAATGACTGTGGATAGCTGGTCAGGTCTCCATGCTTGCTTCCTCTTTTCTTCTGTTTTCAGCTATAGCGCCATGATGTTGAACTAGAGCTGAACTGATGTGGGTGGAGGAGGTCAATGATGGGAATATTTTTAAAGTTACTCCAAGCCTTTTTTATTATAATCAGACTTAGTGTCCCAAATTCAGTAGTGAACCCCAAAACTTTGCATTAGACACTTTCTGTCCTAAGCATACAGTCTGTTGGCCCTATGCCCCCAAAGAGCTTCTGTTCTGTGAATAAGATGATTCTGGTTATCCTTTGCAGCGCCCGGGGCAAGTGTAGGTTCATGTGCAATGGCAGAAGGAGGAGCAACCCCCCTCAGGGGAGCTGACAGGCGTTTGTGCAGTATTGCAGCCCGCTGGTCGTAGGCCTCAGGATCTGTGTCAATGACTGTATATTCATTACAGGACTTGTTATAAATAATGAAGCA
Organism: Micronycteris hirsuta; assembly: GCA_004026765.1. Lineage (NCBI taxonomy): Eukaryota > Metazoa > Chordata > Mammalia > Chiroptera > Phyllostomidae > Micronycteris > Micronycteris hirsuta. The sequence goes on from PVJI01016762.1 coordinate 22,831, forward strand.
GCCATCATGGCATGGTTGAGAGCTCTTTAAAGTCAAGCAACCAGACACAAACCTAGCAGTTTCTGGACATGTCATGTCTGGACATTCATGGATGGCAGGGACGATGAAGAGTGGACATGGGATGGAAGACATTTTCCAGGAGGGGCGATGGTGGCCACTGTTCTCCAAGACCCTCCACTCAGTCATGGACCCTGTCAACTGAGTGCATCTGTCTCTTGCCCAGAGCACAGCCTCCAGGCTAGTCACGTGAAGAACAAAGAACCAGCCCACCTTCCCTGGACTTGTTTGCACCAACAGTGTTCATGAAAGCGCTCTCGGCGTCAGCATGATAGTTAGGGAGTCACAAAATGAAGGGTTTTTAAACCAGTCTCACTGAGTCAGTAACATTCACAGGCACCTTTCCTCGGCCCACAGTTCTGTGAATTCTCACACACACAGTCAGGTCACCACCTCAACACTCAGGACCTAGACCGTTTCCATCCGTGTAGTAGTTTCCTCCTGTTACTTCCCAGCCCAACTCCTCCCCTCAGCCCCAGCCCCCGGCGACCACTGACCCTGGTCTCCATCTCTCCAGCTTTGCCTCTTCCACAGTCCAGGACCCCCTCCCTCACCACCCCACCTCCTGTGTGCAGCCTTGCAGGCCTGGGCTCTTTCACTTAGCACAGTGCTTGTTGTTGGGTGAGTCAGCGTCTTTTCCTTTATATTGCTGCATAGCAGTCTTTTGCTTGGATGTACTGTCTGTCGTTTGTTTGTCACCAGGTGAGCAGCCTGTGGGATATTTCCAGTTTGGGAAGTTGCAAAGTGATTATAAGTAGAATCACTATAAACCTTCTCATACAGGTTTTTGGGTGGACATGGCTTTGCGCTGGACAGTATGGTCAGTGTGTGTTCACACAATGCCAATGTGTGGGAGAACCAACTGCCCCCTCCTCGCCAGCAGTTGGTGTTGTCCACAAACTGATTGTAAAACCACTTGAAAATAGTGGCTAAGGTAGCTCAGAGTTTGTTTTGTTTTCTAAAAGCAAGGCTTCCATAAGCTTTAGATCTATCCGGAGAGGTTACTAATGAAATAAAGTATTCTTCTCAGTAATTGCACTCTTAAATTATGGGTTTTGCCTTCTTATTATTTAATTAAAGCTTTTATAACCAACATCCTTGGAACCCGAGCTGTAAGTAAGATAGCAATTGGTCCTATGCTCAGGGGGTATTTTTAAACATTGAAATGAGGTTACATTTTCTTTAAAAGGAAGCTTTCAACTTCCTTCTTGCTGTTTTGAAAAGACTGTGAAGATCCCTGCATTCTGGGGAAAACGGAAACTGTAATTAGAACAATGGCAACCTTGGACCGTTCTCGTTTCTCTTGCAGGAAATGATGCTTTTTTTTTTTTTTTTACATTAGCCATCTGTAGATACACACAGATTATCTACTTCCAGAATTATGCACAACCCGTTTAGAATACTGAGTTGCTCCAATTTGCCTCTGATTCCCTTCACTGCTTAAGTCAACTGATTTTTCTCCTCTTTCGAACCGGGCCTGCTACAAACTAATGTGAACTGATACGCATTAGTCCAAATGGAACATAAATAGAGAATTCTGTCATTAAAATAACTGTATGAACCAGCATGAAGACAATTACAGCTTGAAGTAGTCACAGTCTTTGGAGAATGGAATCGGTAGGTCTCCCTCATTACCCTGGGAAATGGAGAAGAAAGTGCGCATGTGTGGTCGCCGGGGTGATAGGGCCAGACGCTGACAGGAGACACCTGGGCAGGACACCTGGGCAGGACACTCCCTCCCTGCCCGGCCGTTTCCCCCAGCCGTTCACAAGCCAAGGGAACATTGTTTGCAAACTCAGCCCTTCACAAATAGAACAGAGAGGATCCTATGGGGATTCGAGTTCATGGGCCCTGAAAGAATCCTTGAATGTCCTCATTACCCGGTAAACAAGGGTAGTGGTTCAGTTTCACTAGAATGGCTTCTGGAAGTGTCTCTCAAGGTCTTTGGGCCAATGGCCAGTCAAGTCCTGATGCTGAACTGCAATCAGCAAATACATTTGTCGTATTTGTGCCTCCCAAATACTGCATGGGACACGCAGATACTAAAACGTATTCCTTGTTTATCTGCCGTGCAAATTTAACTGGACGTCCTGTATTTTTATTTGCTGAACCTGGCGGCACAGGCCCCCATGAATGCTTCCTGGCCACGCGATGGAGGTGACAGTACCGTGCCGCTTACTCTTCCTCATTAGATCACTGCGAACGGATTTCTTCTTGTTGAGTATTGTGGGTGGTGCAGTGAGGGGGAAGGACTCCAGGAGAAGTTCCAGGTGCGAGTCTGATACGTGTCAGGACCCCTGGGCTGTGAGCGGGGCAGGAGAATGCCCGGCCAGCCGGGGCTATGCCCATGAGGCCCACATGTCGAGCTTCGAGCTTTCTGAAGCCTGTCATCGTGGAGCCCTCGCCCCTGCGCTGCCCCGTGGACAGGTGACTTTGGGAAATGTTACCGAGGGCACTTTCCTTCTCGGAAGGTCTTGGGGAAGCCCAGGAAAGACTGCCGTTGATTTTCTGGAACAAAGGCATCCTCTGTCTCTCTGAAGACCTGGGGTGGAGCCCCTGCCTGTGGAATGACTGGAAACCCAGTCCTTTCTCAGGTTCCCTTCTGAGACTCTTTCTAGAAAGCTCCATCCCTGTTTATACATTCATCTTTATTTGGGGGGCCCCAGAATGGACTTGAAACAATGGTACTCAGTGGCTAGCCACGAGCTTACAGGGTCTATAAATTCTCCGAGGAGCTGGCTCCCTGGGCTGGACTGTGCTCCATCTCCACGTCCCCTCTTGCCACTTCGTCACCTGCCTGCCCAGGCTGCCAGGCTCTCCTGCATTAACTTGCCCACGCATAGGTCCTAGCCTGCTGCTCAATTCCCCTCTTCCAGGACAGAAGGGACAGTGTCCTCTCCCCGGCCCCGTCAGTGTCGTGCTGGCAGATGTCTCACAACTGGCTGGCGGGAGCCAATTCTGTGTGTTGGCACTTCCCGTGTGTAAATGCTCCCACTGTGGCTGACTTCACGCTGCCGGCCGTGGTGTCATTAAACGGGAGTTGGGCACAGAGGCACAGGAGCACGCCCCCACAAAGTTCCCACCCACCGACACACCAGCTTCAAGGACACAGAGAACGAAGTAGCGCTATAATTATGAAGTGATGAGCTCCAGTATGTATTAACTTTGTGTTTAATATAATATCCTTAATTGTTGGTCTGCATAACTTAATTTTTAATGATGGCCGTGTTTGTCCACGAGCTTGCAAAATTGCTGAGAATGTTTACAACCGTGGATGGCAAGTCCATGCAGCCAGCTCAGCTTCGGGGCACCTTCCCCTCCAGCTTCAGCCTGGACCCAGACGTGATCACCTGTAACTCCCAACGCCCACCCACGTCTCCCATCCCCACCAAGCAAAGGAATGCACTCAAAGCTGTTTTGGTCCTACCCAGAATCCAGGCCCAGCGGCTTCCCCCAGAAACACTCTGCAGATTACTAAAGACAGAATTTCGTGTTATTAGAAAAGCCCCTTTACCTTGAACTGCCTTATTTTGGAACAGGATATTTGCTTTACTTTCCGTAAATAAACACAAGGACAATCAGTGTATTTCCCCAAAGCAAAAGAAGCGTCTGCTCTCAACAAGGATATAGAGCCTCTAGCCGGAAACCAGCCAGAACAAACGGGTTCTCTTACAGTTCAGGAGGGGAGAAATCCGAAACCAGTCTCCCTGGGCTAGAACTGCTGAAGCTTTGGAATTTGGGGGGTCATTTCTCCCCCAGGATTTCAAGAACTTCAGGACTAAACCTTAGCTGGGGCTCGAAGTTTCTCACTCATGCACTCCTTTCCTCTGTGTGGCCTGTGGCAGGTGTTGTGGGTTGAATTATTTCCCCACCCCCACCCACAAATATGCTGAAGTCCTAACCCCTGGTCCCTGTAAATGGCACCTTATTTTAAGGGTTTGTCTTCCTATTGGGGACTGTCCCTCTAGGGAGAACCGAGAAGCCTGCCCAGGAACAAACAGTCCCCTCTCCCGAATGACCCTCCTGGTTGTTCCATCCTGACCCTAACTGATCCTGGATGTGACCCAAGCACGTGAATTCCCCTGTACTCCAAAGGTTTGCCAGTAGCCACGGCGACCCTCCCTCCCAACTCCATCGCTGCCCTGACGGGGCCTGAGAGTTCCAGAAGCCACAGACATGGAAGTAGCTTACCTTGGCAATTCTTAGTTCACTTGGTTTTTGTCTCATAGCAGATGTTCTATAAGAACTTGATCACTGACAATATTCTCAGTCCGCTTAAATGTTTACACCATGTGAAAGGAGACGGGTAGAGAAGTGATGTAATTACTGCCAACTGATTTGACTAATTGCTCAGGCCTGACACAATCGGTGGAAGGAGGGGTGAGGTCCATTCCGTGTACGGGGGGTGCTGCTTTGGCGGGTGCCTGGATGAGACCAAGCTCCCCTTCCATATCCCGGGCTGCAAACAGAGGACATTCACAGTGAGCATTCCCCTTCGTTGGGAGAAATTTACGTCCTATATCTTTTATGCGAATCAGGCTTTGTTTTGTCTTCCCAGAGTGACATGTTATATTTTTAAGGGACATAAAAAATATCCTCTACTTTTCTCATAAAAACTTCAGGGAGTCTTGTGATAAAGGCAAGTGTACCTGTTCCCATTACTGATGTAACAAAGGAACCCAAACTTAGTTCTTACAGAACAAACGGGTTCTCTTACAGTTCCGGAGGGGAGAGATCTGAAACCAGTCTCCCTGGGCTAGAACCAAGGAGTCAGCAGCTCCTCCGGAGGCTCCCGGAGGTCGCCTGTGCCCTTCTCAGTTTCCAGACGCCACCACGTCCCCTGGCTCTTGGCCCTCCATCGTCCAAAGCCAGCAATTTTGTCATTCCCACCTCTGCTTCTGCTGCCATATCTCCTTCTCTGACTGTCCCGCTTCCCTCTTTCACTTCTGGAGACCTCTGTGGTTACAGAGTCCACCTGGGTGGTCCAGAATGCTCTCCCCATCTTTAGATCCTTAACTTAATCCCAACTGCAGCGTCCTTTGTGCTGTGTGAGGTAACATATTTACATGTTCCAGGGATCAGCACCAGGAAACTGGCCCAGATTTGCCTTTACAGCAGGGGTCAGCCAGCGCCTATGCACCTGCTTGCCTCTCGCGCCTGCGTCCAGCACGTAGGCCCTTTTGCCCTGACTGTGGCCTCTCAGGACACTGCGAGGCACACTGGACGACGAGAGCCATCTGGCTTTCCTTTTGGAATGCTGGAAAATATGAAATTCCAAAAATGGCAAGTTGGAAGGTTCTTTCATAACTGATGTTCCGACCCTCTCAGTGTATTGTCTCAGGGGTGATTGGCGGGCTCCACCGTTGCCTCTGCCCAAATCTCCTCATGGCCACCCCGGTCCTATTTCTGATTGCTCGTTCAAATCCGTAAAGCACGCTGGCACCTTCCTGCCTGAGTTGATGGGGAACAACTCAGTGAAGCCCGGCGAGCACATGCTGTCCTGTCAGCCCCGCGCCAGGAAACCCAGCTATCATCTTTTAGGACATTCTAAGTGTCTGAGCAAAATGTTCAAAGAATTCTGTCTTCAAGGGGAAAAAGGCCCAGAAATATCCTCCACAGGGCCTCCCCGGGAGTTGCCCGAGCAGGAACAATGCCTCCAGTTCACTAACCAAAACGCATTTCACAGAGGAACCAATTCAATAGTCTTGTCTTAGGGGAGGAGGGTTTGTCCGCCCCCCCCCCCGGCCCCCCTCCCCGAAGATCAGCTGGGGAAGCAACTTCTGTAGTCAGGGGCTTTACTAGGTCCTCTGGCACAGGTAGACACGGGAAAAAAAGGCCTCACTCTAAGTACCTTCCGTTAGGACCACGCATTTGCCCCTCTAGACCGAGCCCTTCCACAGGCATGGCTTCATCAGCTACCGGTTTATTTGAACATCAAGCTGCGAAGGCATTGGCATCTGTTCCATTGGTTGTAGTGACTGGTGTGTGTCAAGTCAGCTCTGGCATATCGTGGCTGCTTGTAACCCTGGCTGCCACCATCTCTGGGTCATGGATGGGACCCTCATTAATGACCCAACTCGTCCCCAAGTCTACCTGACCGCCTGCCGGCAGGAGTCGGCCCGCCAGCACCCACGCCTCCAGCAAGCACCGCTCCTTCACGGTGTTCTCCTTAGTTTCCCTATGTTTTTCTCCGAACTCTGACAAGTTTTCATTCAGCACTATGACTGAGAAAAGGGACTATGATGCATGAAATGTAAAATTGGCAAAAAGGTGGGAAAATCCACCACTTACAAAAATGAAGCTTGCCCTGGCTGGGTGGTTCCGTTGGTTGCAGTGTTGTCCATACACTGAAAGGTTGTGGGTTCGAGTCCCTGCCAGGGCACATATGTGGGTTGTGGGTTTGATCCCTGGTCAGGGCACACTTGGGAGGCAACCAATTGATGTTTCTCCCTTACATCTCCTTCTCTCTCTCTTCCTCCCTCTCTCCCTCCCCCTCTTCCTCCCTCTCTCCCTCCCCCTCTCCCCCTCTCTCTCTCCCATCAGTAAACATACCTGGTGTTGACAATGTTAAAACAGGTTCAACCTCTGACAAGACCAGATCCAGAGACGGTTTGTGTGCCATCAATAGGACTTCAATTCTAAAGGCTGAAGGAGGAGGTCAGCTCCCTAACACACCTTTGAAAAATCAGCAAGGCTATTAAAGTTGGAAGTGCAACCTTCTAAATTACAGCTGTTCCAAAGAACTTTCTGAGAGAATGGAAGTGTACACTCCAATTTTTTTGTACTTTCCAAGAGTCGGGAAGCCAACAGCACAATTTTCGGACATGTTCACCCCCTCCAAAAAGAAACCCAACACCCATTAACAGTCACTCCTCATTCCCCCCGCCCCCCCACCCCCGCCCCAGTCCTAGGCGACCACTGACCTTTCCATCTCTGCAGATGTGCCCGTTCTGGACAGCGCATACAGGTAAATGAAAATGAAGTGGTATGACGTGTCGTCTTCTGTGCCTGTCTCCCTTCACTTAGCACGATGTCTGTCAGGTCCGTTAATGTTGGAGAGTGTATCAGGACCTTGTTCTCAGTCATTTTTTGGCAAATACTATTCCATTGTGGATAATACCATGTTTTTGTGTTGGTGGTGTTTACTCTTCTTTTATTTAGATGACATTTGTATACAATGAAATGTGCAGATCTCGAGTGTGGCTCTACCGCATTTTCTTATCCATTTACCAGTTGATGGACACTGGGGCTTTTTCCCACGTTGGGGCTGAGTGTCATTTTGAATGTTCACGTGCAGGTGTTTGAGAGGGCACTGAGTGGAATTGCTGGAGTTAAGGAAGAAATGCATGTTTGTATTCTCAGTGCCAAGCGCAATAGTAGAAATGAACTAAGCTATCAAGTTCCCCCTCAAAACTGGCACCCCGTCCACTTCGCTGTGTTTGGAATTGGGAGGAGCCTGTGCCGTCAGCTGGCTGCGCATCGGCTGGGTGGCCATCCACCCAGCTCCGGGTGATGGGGTGCTATCCAATTCCCATTTCGCTATGGTGTTTACCTGGTGCCTGTGCCAAAGTCCGCCCCCTTGAGCTCTCAGGACTTCCCCTGATTTGCTTATATAATAGTGATCCTATAGAACAGGAAAATGTGGTTAGTTTGGCACCACATTTGTTCTCAGTGCTCAGGCCCAGGGCTGAAAAATGACTGCTTAATGATAGATTCTAATCTTCGGGCAGAAGTTAACACTTACCTGTCCATCCATCCCAGATCCCACGTCTCCCCTTCCCTTAAAGACACCAGGTTTGTCCTGGGATTCCTCATTTCCTCTCCTTGCTCGGGTCTGTCAGACCCAGGCCCCGCGAGGGCTTGCAGCCCCAAGCGCTGATGTCAGCTCTCCCATCTCTGGCCCTGGGCCCTATGACTCCTCCCACCCTGGGTTTCTCATCTCTAAGCTTGTTTTTATTTTACACTTCCGAGTAGAAAGATCATTTTCTGTGATAGAGAAACAAAAGCATTATTGAGTTGTTCCGAGTCTCTCTGGAGTCCTTCGGGCTGGTATTTACACTCCGCTCTCCCCCGGGCCTGCGAGGTGTCTTCCTTGTTCCTTGGCCGGGTTAGATCAACATAGCCGTCTGGGCTGGACAGAGCCTTTGTCACAAGCCTGGATGACTGTCGTCTTCAGCACTTCCTGACACTGTCCTTAAAGGTCCAGGCTCCTCTTGGGTGGTTGGCCGTAAAGAAGTCACTCAAGGAGCGTGTCCCTGTGGGCACTGTGTCAGGACAACCTGTGCGTGCTGGGGATGCCCCGGTTTCTCTTCTCAGTGGGTCCCACGGGTTGGCTGGCTGCCACCGTCTGCTTCTCCCCAGGCTTCTGTCTCCCACGTGGGCTCTGCAAGAAGGAGCACAGCCGCACATCCTCCTTGCTCCCCGTCAACTCTAAACAAGGTTAGAAATTCCTTTGAAGTCATCCAAGGCAATGTAATGCTAGGAAGGGAAGGAAAACAGAGGAGAGGATTAAAAATAACAGAAAAGCTGTAAGAAAACGTTCACATCTGTAATGGTCATCCCTGGAGCCTGTCGCGACAGGATTAAATCTAGCTCTGCTCTTTCTCAAGAACCTCATGGGATTGGCAAGCCAGCTCTCCCCAGCCCCTCTATCCCTGTGCCAATTGCAGGCACACGCACGTTTTCCTGTCTGCCCTTCCCTCCCTCTCCTCCATGCCTTCCCGCCTTAAATGAAAGACGCGAAGATCAGGCTATTTGACCCACTGATGAGCGGTCCTCTGGAAAGCCCACAACTTCATTTTTATCTAGTGCCGTCCCCTTAGTCCGTGCCATTCTCCTCCCCCTGTGCACGTGCAACTCAGCTGAGGGCTCGCTGAGCAGCTGCCCTGGTCTTGTAGACGCCAGTCCTCATCGGGATTGAGTGGGATTCTATTAACACTCCCCCTGTGTGTGCATGCGTGCATGGGGGAGTCATGTCTTGTTCTTCACAGCAGTTAAGGTCTCTGCCGTCACCATGAGCTCTGATTGGTGAATCCTGAAACACTGCTCCTGGGGAGAATACAGGGTTATGGCCTTCCCACTTTTGGTCACATTTTCCTTCATCCACTGTTCTAGACGCATCCTTGCTGTATGTGTGTCCCTGTTTAAAGATACTGTATTTAATATCTATCGTTAATTAGCTGCATTGAACTCATGACAGCCACGCTGTAACTCATGTCTGAGGGCGCTGATCTAACACCATGTTCTCAGGAGGCACATCCAGGCTTCCTGAGCTTAGGAACTCGAGAGAGCACCTCAGCACTGCATTTAGGGGCCATGTTAATCAGTGATGTCAACACAAAGCACGACTATGTGAAAAACGAGACACTAGGTAGGCGTTGAAAAGGACACTTGCTTACGATAGGACAGCTGAAGCGAGAAGGCAGAGCACCACCGTGTCCACCCTCAGCCGGGAACGTGTCACATCAAGGGAGGCATCATTTTTGCCTACTCTGCGCATCTCAGCAAATGACCACGAAAGCACCGCAAGTATGGATTGTACGGTGACAAATACATTTCAGCGAGTCAGCGAGTTTGCCACTACGAAATCCGTGAATGGTGAGGATCGGCTTGGCTCTGTACCTATATACGCACACACACACAACCATGGGTCCACACTCATACACGCACATGGAGCCCAGGGTGGAGCCCATCTGTCTGTCTGTGTGGCTCCTACCAGTGCATCACCGTACTTTGCATGGGGCCTGGCACACTGTCCGGTACGGCCAACCTCAGAGAGACTGCACTCCATTTACCTTCTACTCCAGGTGCGTAGTCCGTGCAGATCAGACGTAACTTTATAAAAGCTGCCGAGGTCATTTTAAAGTTGCTCATCACATCTTTGCCATCATTAGATACATACATCTTATTTTTAGGATTATTACATTGGTGTAATTCTTTATGGATCAAAAATACACTCATGTACTTTCTAAGCCTGCAGTGTGCATATGAGTGGATTGTTGATTCAACAATCACCTGGAATCACCATGGGTTTTGTTTTTTCACTTTTAATAAAGCCCAGAGTGACACTGTGGTGAGCAGGGAAGTCCACGGGCTCAGTTTTGTGTGTTTTTGACTCCTTAGTAACCTGGTTCTCTTTCTAGAGCATTTGGATTTCGGGGGCCTGGAGTGGAGACCTGTGCGCTATGCACATGGTTAAGAGTTCGAGATCTAGTACTCGGCAATTGTAAACTGTGCTGCTAATGACCACTGGGTGCATAGGTCCTTTTGGATTGGTGTTTCAGGGTTCTTAGTGTAAACTCCCAGCAGTGGAATTGCCGAGTCAAAAGGCAGTTCCATTTTTAGTTTTTTGAGGAAATTCTGTACTATTTTCCACAATGGCTGCACCAGTCTGCATTCCCATCAACAGTGCACTAGGGTTCCCTCTTCTCTACAACCTAGCCAGCACTTGTTCTTTGTTGATTTGTTTATGATGGCCATTCTGACCGGTGAGAAGTTGTATCTTATTTTGGTTTTAATTTGTATGCTGGAAACAGCCTAAATGCTCATCAGTAAATGAGTGGATCAAAAAACTGTGGTACATTTACACAGTGGCATACTACGCAGCAGAAAAAAAGGAGGAACCTCTACCCTTCACAACAGCATGGGGGAACTGGAGAGCATTATGCTAAGTGAAATAAACCAGGCGGTGAAAGACAAATACAACATGATCTCACTATAAGTGGAACCTAATCAACAAAACTACTGAGCAAAATAGAACTAGAGACATGAAAATAAAGACCAAACTGACAGTAACCAGAGGAGAAGGGGGAGGGGGGTAACGAAGGGAAGGATCGTCAAGGAACATGTATAAAGGACCCTTGGACAATGATAATGGGGGAGGAGGATTGAATGTGGGATGTGGGTGGTGTGTAGGGCAGGGGAGAGTAAAGGGGGGAAATGGGGACAAATGTAACTGAGTGATAATACAAAAAAAAAGAGTTCAAGATCTTCTGGAGAGAAAATAGGCATGTCTCCACCTAGTGGTCAAAGGCAAAACGTGGGAACGTTGAAATGGGTTTGGACTTTTAGGTTATCAGTCTATGCACTTCAATCTGGTGCCCTTCTTGTGAGTCAAAGGTTGGGGAGACAAAAAAAGAACTAGAGTGGTCAAGGAAAATCCACCAAGATTACTGTGGAAAGTTGTATAAAGATACTCCAGTATGAACTTTGGAATCATAAACTCGAATCTAAATTCCAGCTCCGCCAATAAAGAGCTGTGTGATTTTGGACAAGATAGTCATCCACGTCTCGGCTTCATCCCCTGTAAAGTGGGAATAATAGTACTTACAGCATGTGTATTTAGTAATTAAGAAAATAATGCCTATCAACCAATTAGCACAGTGTCTGGCACATAGAAGGTAGTCAGTGACAGGCATCACTGTTACATTTATTTGAAAGGAGAGAAGGAGTATTTCCTATCAGGGCAGCACTTAAGAGTGATAGAAATAAAAAAAAAAAAGTAAATAGAATTCCATTTATTTTTATCACTCCGGTGACAAAAATAAAAAAAGTAAATGGAATTCCAGCTATGAAGCTTGGAGATTGCCTCCCTCAGTTAACATCAGCCCTGTTTAAATCCCTGATAGGCTAACTTGGCTTATTTGGATTTAGGAAGTGCGGGATCATCTTGTTGACACATTGCCTAAAATAAGAAGCAAATGCCAGTCCCCTTACACAGAGGGACAGCCGTGGCAGCATAATGCTTGCATCTGAAGACAATTCCGCTAGGGGGAGCCCCATTGAAGGTTGGCCTCCCTGGATCCTTGCACTTCCCTCTGAGCTCCTGAAGTTAAGGAAGCAATCTGGGGATGAAGGAGGAGGCAGACCTAAATTGCTCTGGCAGCACTTATCCCTAACATTTGACTTAATCTTCTGATTAGACGAATCTCTGACTGCTTGCCTCCTCAACAGCCTCATCCAGGATCAAGTTCCTCCTCCCTTCCTCCCTCCCTCCCTCCCTTGAGGGGCAGAGGATCAACGCACACCCAGACCGTAGGGGCCGCAGGAGACAATGAAAGGAGGCTCTCAGGCAGTGGGGCTTCATACGGAGGCACCTGTGTTAAGGTGGCTGGCGCCCAGCGTGGAGGTGGTCAGGGTGGGCAGCGAAGACCCTGTCAGCATCTCATCGGTGGATGCCATCTGGTGCTGGCCAGACTGAGCAAATGACCACAAAAAATGAACACTTTGTGCCTGCTAACAGCTTCTGGAAGGATGTGGTGGTCTGACATGACAGGATTATGTGCCTCTCCAGGTGGACAGAAGAAAGGACCTGAGCCAACGTCTCCCATCAGGATCGCTGTTCGTATTTGAACTTGTGTTTTAGATGGACATCAGGCTAAAAATGAAAGGGACTGAAGAGTAATGAAACACTGAGAAGAGCCCTCTGGCCACCACACTATGTATCTTGAAAAAGGCTTCTCCTTTGTATTGATTATAGAAGAGTTTGCTTTTACTTTTTAAAAAATGTCTTTTATTGATTGATTTTTAGAGAGAGAGAGAGAAACATCGATGTGTTGTTATGCTTATTTATACCTTCATTGGTTGCTTCTTGTATTTGCCCTGACCAGGAATTGAACCCACAACCTTGGCATATCAGGACAATGCTCTGACCAACTGAGCTACTCAGCCAGGGCAAAGAGCTTGCTTTTTTCTAAGTGACAAAGGTCTTATTCAACACCAGCTTTGTGACATTTCCTGATCCTCAATTTCCTCAACTGAGATTTGGGAAAAATAGTTCTTTGCTTTATAAGATTTTATTTATTTATTTTAGAGAGAGGAGAAGGGAAGAGAAAGAGAGGGAGAGAAACATCAATGTGTGGTTGCCTCTCGCACACCCCCTACTGGGGACCTGGCCCACAACACAGGCACGCGCCCTGACTGGCAATTGAACTGGCAACCCTTTGGTTCTCAAGCCAGCGCTCAATCCACTGAGCCACACCAGTCAGGGCCAGGAGACACAGTTCTTTCTTTGTCGTGCTATGATGGGGCCTGGAAAGAAAACATGAAACTTCCTAGCAAAGGGCCAGACACATAGCAGGTCCTCAATAAGTAACTTCTCTTCCTGCTGCTCTTCTGAGAACTTTGGAGGAAAGGGGCTTATAAACACAAGAGATTGGCATAATTATTACACATGAATCAGCAAAGCAAAGCTGCTAACTGCCTTAGTGCGGATTTTTGCCATCGGCACAGCTGGAAGAAACCCGCCATCTCCACCTTCCCCAGTTGCAATGTTGGTTATTGGTTTATGGATGGCGGGGAGGGGAGCCTGAGGCTTCTTGCTGTCTTCCGATTTGCCAGCTCCGTAGCTGTGAGGAAGGACTCAGAAAGACAAAGCCAAGTGTGCTGACGTCCCCCAGATAACCTGGGCACTGGAGGCTCGGTGGCGGGCGGCACATTCTAAGCGATCCCACGGGCTTTGGGTGACAGACAGATCTGATATTGGGTGCCTTCAGTTTCTCCTTCTATATACTTTTCTCTCCTATCTCATCAAAGATGCGGGCTCCCAACTGCTTCCCTTTTCTCCTCTAACAAAACTTGAAAATGTTTTGTTAAAAAAAAGATTAAAAAAAGATTTCAATCATAAAAAAAAAAAGATTCTCAGTAACTCTGCGTCCCAGGCGTTTGTGCACTGCTCTATCTCTAGACAGGATTCTCCCTCATTTTTTCCCCACCAAGAAGGTGGTGGGAGTGTTTTGGAAGGTAGGGGTCTTCTGGTGTTGCTGAGATCACCCCAAAAGAACCGTCCGCTCTTCACCCCATCTAAGCTGTTGGAAGCATGAACGCATTTCAGAAGAAAATGTTTCTGTTATTGAACCTCAACTGTAAAATCACAGCAGTTAAGTAAACAGCTAAATAAGTAAATAAAAAGGTCATTGCCAAAAAAGGAAAAAGTAAATATTTTTGAATTAGTTCTTTTTAAGAAAATGGGAAACCCTTTTGCCTACATGTTGGTAACAAATAGAACACGACAGTTTTGCTCTTGAGATTTCTGCAATTGGGTTGATTTCATCAAAATCAACCTTCCGCGAATATTCACACGCAGTACGCAGCTCAGCCAGACTTGTCAGTCTATCTCACAGCTGACTGAGGAATATTTTTCATCCACCTTATGAATTTTCTTTCACCTGCAACAGGAGACACGTAAATGGTTAAGGAGAACTATAAGCATAAAGCCAAATTTGGCAGCAACCCTATCCATCCTGTGTCAGCAAACTGCAGAAACAGCAATACGGTCTGCGTCTTTGTTTCTTCAGGATCAATCCTAGTGGCTTTCGGATGTCCCTGCAGTTGAAAACTTTTCACACACACACACACACACAAACCCTATTATTAGGAAACATCACAAACTTCTATTGCATTTGGGTTTTCTGCAAAAAACAGAGAATGTGGTTATATGCCAGCAAACAGGGACTTATTCAAGCCAGTGCATTCTTGTCCAGCTCCTGGACAAGCTTCTTGAAAGTGAGTCAGCCTTCCAACACAGCCCCTTTAATGTCACCTGGCAAC
>PVJI01016763.1:0-37442 GCA_004026765.1 Micronycteris hirsuta
TGTGGCCATCTGCCATCCTCTTCTTTACAGGGTGATCATGTCCCGAAAAGTGTGTCTGCAGCTGGTCACGGGCCCCTACTTATACAGCTTTTCTGTTGCTTTGCTCCACACAGTTATTACCTTCCAATTGGTCTATTGTGGTCCCAATATTATCAATCACTTCTACTGTGATGATGTCCCTTTAATGGCCCTTGCCTGCTCAGACACCAGCCTCAAAGAGGTTTTGCTTTTCATCTGTGCTGGATTCAACATGATCAGCTCTTTGACCACTGTCCTTATTTCTTACTTGTACATTGTGGCTGCCATTCTGAGAATCCAATCTACAGAAGGGAGATGCAAAGCATTCTCGACTTGTGCCTCTCATCTGACTGCTGTGACTATATTCTACGGGACCCTGATCTTCATGTATCTGCAGCCAAAATCGAACCATTCCCTTGACACAGACAAAATGGCCTCAGTGTTCTATGCAATAGTCATTCCTATGCTGAACCCCATGATCTACAGTTTGAGGAATCAAGAGGTAAAAAGTGCCTTGAGAAAAGCCATTGAAAAATGTTATGGCCTGCCTCTAACAAACTTTAAAAAGTGACTTGGAGCAACCCCTGACGTGGAACAAAGCCATATGCAGATATGTTGCTTTTATAATCTTTTGATGAAGTTAATACATTTTTACTATTCTTCATATAAGTAACATTATTTTGTACATGAGTTCTATTTTTATATAGTTTATAATATGATTAAGCATTTGAAGAAGTAGAATTTAAATTTTTTAACAAATTACTGCTGTTTAGGTATGTGACTCATAGTTTAGATCTGGAGAGTTTCTAGTCAACTAATAAAATTTAGCTGTTCCCTGGAGATGTGTTTTTGGTTTTGTATACTGGTGGAAGACAGAAAGGTGGCAAGGAGGGTGATGAGGTAAGTTTCTTGTCCATCTTCAATGTCACTTCATGAAATGGCCTGTTCCTCAACTGTCCCCTGTCTGTTAGCCGTCACTCCTCACTCTGCCTCTGAGCATCACTGGATTCATTACCAGTCACTCCCTGAAATTGCACAGTCAGGATGGATTCTAAAAAAATCAGTCTGCTGAATTATAAGACTGTGCTGCTATGATCTGCGTACTGTGAGAGGTGTCAGAATGAATCTAGTAACTCAGGAAATACATTTTGTTTATTTAATAATGAAGTTATGAAGAAGCAATGAGCAAAGTGAATAAGAACAAAACGAAGTTTACTGTCAAATAGGTGAAATGAAGCCATGCCAATGGTATGTGTCAGAATTACATATTCCTGCCATGTTCCCTTTCCTGCCACGAATCGGTTCCCCTTTTTAGTCTGTCATTCTTGCTTTCATCCCACCAACCACCCATGATTCAAACCCAGGCATGACCAGTAATCAAAATCTTGCTGCACTCACACTATGTAGGAAGTTAATTCTTGGAATCTCAGAGTCTTGGGTTAAAACCTAAGTTTTACCACTTCCAGCTCAGTGGGAACATTGGTGGGAAAATATGAAAAGTTGCTTTAAGATCATTGAGTTCTGGGTAAGTTCTGCATCATAAAACTCAGGAACCCAAAGCTGGCTTTGTCATATAATTACAGTTCACTAAACAATGCGGGAAGCACATTGGATACTCAAACTTCTTCCAATTCTGTTTGAATATTATGTTACTACAGTTAACCAATGCTATAACAGCAGAAACTTCCACAATAAGATTTACTGGATTTTGTCTTACTAGAACAACTCAATAGTCTTAAACATTGCAGATATTATTTAACTGAAAAAATTGAAGTGGTCAGGTATATTTAAACCCCATAAGAAGTAGTGCTTGACATGCAGAGTTGCCATATATATATATATATATATATATATATATATATATATACACACACACACATATATATATGTAATTCCACATACATATCCATATGTTGCAGAGTTGAAACATATATATATGTGTAATTCCACATACATATCTATATATGTGATAGGCAACTATGTGTGTGTGATGGTGGTGACTTGTCATAAATTTATGTCATTTTCTGATTTTTGGTTATTGCTATGCTTTTATTATGATTTTTCTTATATTGGAATATTACATTTATCTTTTGATTAATATACTTTTTAAATTAACTCATACTTAAATATGAAAATTAAACTCTGTATAATCACTGCAGGTGAGAAAGATGTGTGCCAAACATCATAAATAGAAAGGAACAAAAATTATAAACACTCAAACATTTAAAATAATCAAATGCCTGTATAATATATAAAATTATCTTATATATTATATTTTGGGAAATACTGGCAAAAGAAATTACAGTATAGGAGTCAATCAGAATTTGCAATAATCAGTTTAACTTAAATTATTCCAAGTTATCTTAGTATAGGTTCAATGGTCAAGTTTAGGTGTTAGAGTTATGTGAAGATATAAATATTAAACTATGTATTTTTAAAATTATTTTCATGTCTTCCTTACTTGGCCTCAATACCATTATTAAGCAGCAATAAGATGTTCTAAGTATATGCAAATGGTACAGATTTTAGAGAGAAAGCACTGAATTATAATTATGACTTTTAAGTTCTTAAGCTGAGTGGGTACCATCACAGAGAAATTAGTCTCGAAAGTCATCACTATCAATTGTCAAGGGCAAGTACTCAAGAAAAGAGAATATCTCTG
Organism: Micronycteris hirsuta; assembly: GCA_004026765.1. Lineage (NCBI taxonomy): Eukaryota > Metazoa > Chordata > Mammalia > Chiroptera > Phyllostomidae > Micronycteris > Micronycteris hirsuta. Next base: position 2,681 of record PVJI01016763.1, read on the forward strand.
CCGTTATTTGGGTAGTACTTCTTTTGTAATTCCACAGCATAATGTTAAAAAGTTCAGAGAGTAGTGAGAAGTTTATCCAGTAAAGTGGAGAGTGGGAAAGAACTCATGACTCAAGAGCCATATTTCTGCCCACAGGCAGCAAGGGCTCAACCTGAGACTAACAGTGTGAGTAGGATCTAAAGACTAGTGAATCACACAGGAATCTGTGCCTTTCTTTTGGGTAGCATCTGGACTCAGATGAGGGTGCTGCAAAGTCACAAAACTACTAAAAGTACGCCTGCTAGACTGACATACTCAGCACCTGTCACGACCCAGGGTCCAGGGTCTCTCAGTTACAGCAGGTTTGGGTATTCAAAAGCCTTTTCTCAAAGGCTGGACTCACAGTTACCCTTCCACATAGGAACTGTGGGAAGCGAGCATTACCCCTCTTTGAGAAAGGAGCTAAGTCAGAAGTTGAAAATTGTTTTAAAATGGAAATCATCTTCAAGAGTAACTATGAAGCACCTGGGTTTAAAAGTAGTTTATTTAGGTAATGTGTTATAAATCTATTTTCTGTTAATAATGAGCTGAAGTCTATACAATAATAACCAGGTTCCAGGGAGTTACAGAATGATTCCACTTTCCACCTCATCACCCTGGTTGTGGGATGGAAATCTACACTTTTTCTCCAACAGGTTATAATTTTCCTGTTTTATTTTCTTTCCGTTTCATGTATACAGACAGATATACCATTGACCAATTTGTTTTTATCACCCATGGAAACTTGCACATCTTGTGTTTGCAAGGCACTGGTGAATGTGGGACACATTTAATGATGGAGTGAACCACGAGTGTTCAGAAGCATGAACCTCTGTGGAGCTCTCGTGGCCAGGCTGTTGTCTGTCTCTTTGGGGTGCATTTACAAAGTTTGCCGTGGGGAAAATGTGCCTCTCTTAGTTCCTGATAATAAACTGTTTCAAATAAATCCTACTCCTACACTGCATGCCCTTTCGGACACTTCAAAACCATTACTACTATCCTACCTAACGGATCAGAACTGGGATGCTCAGAAGAATATGGAGACTTGGGCAGTGGAGACAGATAGTAGGAAATGGTGGGATCAAAGTCAGGGTCACCTTCCCAGGTGTTCCATCCACCATATCACAAGGACCAGTGAGAAGGAGGACTGAGGCAGGGCTGGCCCAGCCTCCTACAACATGGTCTCATCTTAACTATTACATCTGCAATAACTCTATTTTCAAATCATGTCATTCTGAGGTACTTGAGATTAGGACTTCAATATATATTTTTGCGGGGGACACAATTCAACCCATAAGGAACAATAGCTAAAGATGCGTGTCAGTTACATGTCTGATGAAAGTTCACTTAGTCCATACCTACAAACAGTGCAGAAAAAAAAGTGGCTGAGAAATCCTGAGGCCAAGAAAGAAGCTTATACGTATCTAAAAATGCTAGTGGAGAGAAGTGGCCTAGAAGTTGGGACAATTGGAGGCCATGACAAGTCTAAGGACTCACCGAGCAGGGGGACAGAAGAGTTATAACCCAAATCTAAGACCAGAAGTTTGGGTTTTTACCTCCTTCTGGTTAAGACAGAGGACCAGGGTTACTTTATTCAATGCCAGGAGAATAGGCAAATATCTGAGGAGATTTTTATCACCCTCAAAGCAAATTTGCTCTAAGAAGTAGAGATGAGATGACAAGGATCATGTTTCTGAAAAGTATTATAAGAACGCTTTAAGGGAAGATTAGGATACTGGTTAAGTGGTATAACCAGTGAACCCCACAAATACAGTGACTCAGTAATAAGATAGGATTATAGTTCTCTCTCAGGCAATGGGTAAGTTAGAGGTTAGGGTAAGGCCATTAGACCTTCAATGTGTGGCTTCCATGTTTGGGTCTAAGGCAACAATTTCAGTGGCAACATTTTTAAATGGGTAGGCTGAGGAAAATATTCAGGTCTAGTGGCTTTGACCTTGAGGTGATAACCCTTAGGTTAAACTCATAACATTCTACGAACAACTCATTGCCAAAACTTCATAACAAAGTTATAGACCTGGCTGTTAAGGGAAAATGAGAACCATAGTTTATACCTGGATGGCCAGCATTTTTGGAATAATAGCAATATCTCTGTCCTGAGGATCACAGAAAATACAGTCTTAGAATGTCAGGTTATGATGTCAATCCTATGAAAGCAGCCCTACATTTGTTTTTTGAGCAGCCCTACATTTTGTACTGGACACTAACCCTTTAGAAGCAAACATAAATGGCTTAAAATCATTTTAAAATACCCTTTATGAACATATTTTCCAATACCAACTAATGGTACTCTCTTCCCCTACTCAGACTCTAAAGTTATGAACAAGAATTCCCTTCCCTCCACCATCTGCCTTTCCTCGGATCTGTTCTAAGGAAAAGAGGCCCATACTTAATTGGTATATTAAACTGAGTTGCAATACCATCTCTGAATTAGTGCATCTTACTGGTGGTATTGCTACAACTGCATGCTGCTTCTCAGAGTCCTCCTTCACATATGCAGCTGTGTACCCCTTTTAATTAGATTAGCACTTATACAAGAATAAATTCACTCTTTAGCAATCACTTCTACTTTCCCTTTGCCCTATAGCAGTAAGTTAATAAGAGTCAGCAAAGGTAGACAGATTGGTATTTTACTTGTAGAAGGAATGGAATGTACATGACGTGGGCTATAGATGTAGTGAGCTTTTGAAGATTTTTAATGAGGCCCAAAGAGATACCATTTTGACCTGTATTTATTACATTGGAATGCATATTCAGTGCAATAGCATTTAGTTGACAGCGTCTCTTATCTGGTTGATTCACTCTAGGCACTAAAAGCTTGGTTTAAGCTGCAAGAAACAGAACGAAAACATTTAACATGAGTAGGAAGAACTGGAATCAAACGATAGTTTCCAATCATATCAACCGAAGGTTTAGTAGGACAAAAGTCAGATTTTAAATATCAGAAAACTTATACTGATTTATTTTTTATGATGATGAGGGCAGGAAAACCTTTATTCATAAATATTTAACCCTTTTTAACATCAAGGAATTTGTCCAACAATCCAAAACAAAAAATAAGGGTAATTAAACAGATTATTGAAATACAAACATTACTTACTATAAAACAAAGCTTGCTGAGGACACATCTTATGATTATATTGAGACACTAGTTGAAGACTCTGAAAACAATTTCATTTTTAAAAATCCGTGTGTACGTAAACACTATAGAATACTTTTCTGGTAAATCAGGGTCCATCAACTTCCCGTATTCATAAAAAAGAGATGAATTCTCACTTACTCTTTCTCTCACGAAATATATATACAAAATAAATCCTAAGAAAGCATGTTTGGTTTCAACAAGAGTGCCTCCAAATTAACATTTTTCCATCTAAACTTATTTATTAATTCTTCCAATGACTACACTTAGCACAATTTTATATACACTGTGAATGACACCGATATTCAGATTTGATAATATGGTTGCCTATATAAGATGAAGTAAGCTAAACATTCAAGTCTATTCATGGAGTAAAGCATCACTGTATTAGATTAAGCCTTTAATCATATGTAAGGGGTGTCTTTAGAAAATTTTTTTTGCTAGGACTTTTATACCTGGGCATTTATAATAGGTGGCAACACACCACAAAAAATATCTATTGTAGTTTCACTGGCCCAAGTTTGCCTTAATGATTGCTTTGTTGACTGCCTCTTTCACATCCTTGTTCCTCAGACTGTAGATCATGGGGTTCAACATGGGGATCACTGTGGTGTAAAATACAGCCACCATTTTCCCCTGCTCCACAGATTCTTCGGTAGGCCGCCTAAGATACATGAATATGAGAGTCCCATAAAACATGGTAACAGCTGTCAAGTGGGACCCACACGTGGAGAATGCCTTCTTCCTCCCGTCAGCAGAGTGCATGCGTAGCACAGCTACTACAATGAGGGTATAGGAGATGAGGACCACTGAGAGGGAATATGTGAAGTTAATTCCAGCAATCACAATCATTGTGTATTCTTTGATGTGGACGCCCCCACAGGCAATCTTGATGAGAGGAGGGTCTGCACAATAGAAGTGGTTGATCTCAAAGTTTCCGCAGAAGGACAAGCCATATGTCCATAGTGTGCATATTAAGCTAACAGAGAATCCATAGACATAGGGCACAGAAATGAGCCGAACACAGACAGTCCTGGACATTTTACTGCCGTAAAGCAAAGGGTTGCAGATGGCCATGTAGCGATCAAAGGCCATCACAGCCAAGACATAGACCTCCACATGGACAAGGGCAATGAAAAAGTAACACTGCACCAGACACCCCGCATAGGAAATGGTTTTTGTCTCTGATAATAAGTTTTCCAGCATTTTGGGGGTGACATTGGAAGAGAACCACACATCCACAAAAGACAAATGACTTAAGAAAAAGTACATAGGGCTCTGAAGCTGGGGACTGATACTGATCAAAATGATCATGCCAATGTTTCCTATTAGAGTGACTATGTAAACTACTAGGAACACCACAAAAAAGAGAACTTGAAGTTCCTGGTGCGTGGTCAACCCCAGAAGAATAAATTCTGTCACATCCGTGAAATTTGGCATTGTCTTCACATAGACTCAGTCTGTTAAAACCTATGGAGAAATAAAAACAAGAAAAAATAAATAAATGGATTTGTTGTATTCTTGAAATTTTGAGTCACGTTTATCTTTTTTCTAATTCAAATAGTTTAAAAACAATGTGAATTTCACACAATGTCCAAGATAAGAATATATAGGCATCATTGTTTTCTTTAATAGGTGTTATAAGTAGTTACCATCAATACTTATTAGTTTTCTATCTGTAAAAGAGTAAATTACATTAGTTGCTAATGCATATTAAAAACAGGCATTTATATTTTGCTAGATTATGACACTAATGTTAAAAACATAGGGAACAAATATGACTAAAGTCAGACTGAAAGTTGTCAAAGAATGGCTAAATCCTATTCCATATAGACTGATTTATTTAAAAAGTGTTCTATATTCATATGTACGTGGATTTTTTTAAATAAAATTGTAGTAAAAATCTTCAACTAGTGTCTCAATACACTGCTGTTACAATCTATTTACTAACATATTTGTCTTACTTAAGCCAGCATATGATACCATATGCTTCCTAATATGAAATTTCTAGTTATATTTCATTTTGTTTAGCTAACAGTATGTTTGTCTGTTTGCCACTACTTGCAGAGGTGAGATAAAAGGGACTTAACAGCATAGACTCTCTCAATTGTACAATTATCTCAGAAAAGTAAACTACAAGTGGTTTAATCATCTAGCACCCACTATCAAAATTATGTCAATAGATCAATATCATGGGGTAAAATTTAAATAACATGTTTTAATAACTAGTATGTCTCATTTCAGGGAACCAATCAATTCTATGCCTTATTATTCACATCTAAATTTGATGTCACTGCAAGAAAAAACTTTTCAAACAACATATTTCTGTTTTACTGCACTTCTCCAAGAACTAAAAACTTGCCATGAGTTCTCAAGAATCTAACCACAGGATTAGCACAATCTTGAGAATTTAAGCTCTGCAGAATAATAGTGCTTAAAGGGTATATTGCTGAACTACAAATGGGCCTGTTTGCAATCCTTACATTCATTTATTTTACAAATATCAAAGTTAATTACATGTCAGATGTATTTGTTGCATCTATAAGTAATCTAAATTACTTGTAGATGAAAATATGAGGGTGAACAAAATAGACAAGATTCTGCATTGCATTATACTTTATTCTTGTCAAGAATGTATAAGTAATAAATATACAAGTAAGATTTTTTAAGGATGGAATTGCTGTGACAGAAGTACAGCTTTCTAATAAGATAAGAAGAATCATGGGCATGGATAATGGGGAGCATTGACTTTGGGAGGAGAGTAGGACAGGGTAGGGGAGAGCAATGGGAAAAAAGACAGGACAACTTTAACTGAACAATAAATAAATTAAAAAAAGAAACATACTCATTTCTGAATATTGACTTTGTATCCCACTGTTTTGCCAAATTCACTTAATAGGTCAAGTACTTTTTTGGTGGAGCCTATTGGGTTTTCTATTTATACTATCATGTCATCTGCAAACAATGACAGTTTTGCTTCTTCTTTCTAATGTGGATGCCTTTCATTTCTTTTTCTTGTCTGATCACTGTGGCTTGGACTTCCAATACTATGTTGACTGAAAGTGATGAAAGTGAACATCCTTGTCTTGTTCCTGATCTTAGTGAGAAAGCTTTTAGTTTTCGCCCATTGAGTATGATGTTGGCTACAGGTTTCTGGTATATGATCAATATTATGTTGAGGTATACTCCCTCTACTACCACTTTGCTGAGTGTTTTTATTATAAATGGGTACTGTTCCTTATCAAATGTTTTTTCTGCATCTATTGATATGATCACGTGATTTTTGTCTTTCTTTTTGTTTATGTCATGTATTATGTTTATTGATTTGCAAATATTTTACCATCCTTGCATCCCTGAGATGCATCACACTTGATCATGGAATATGGTCTATTTAATGTATTGCTGGATGCAGTTTGCCAATATTTTGTTGAGGATTTTAGCATCTATGTTCATCAGCAATATTGGCCTATAGCTTTATTTCTTTGTTGTGTCTTTAGCTGGTTTTCAGATTAAGATGATGCTGGCCTCCTAGAAAGAGTTTGGGAGTTTTCCGTCTTCTTGGATTTTTTGGAATAGTTTGAGAAGGATAGGGATTAGCTCTTCCTTAAATGTTCTGTAAAATTCTCCTGAGAAACCATCTGGTCCAGGGCTTTTGCGTGTTGGGAGTTTTTTGATTACTGCTTCAATTTCGCCAGATGTTATTGCTCTGTTCAGGCTTTCTGCTTCTTCTTCATTAAGTTTTGGAAGATTATATTTTTCTAGAAATTTGTCCATTTTATACTGACAATGAAGTATGAGAAACAAAAATCAGGAAAAAATCCCATTTGCTATAGCAACAAGAAAAATAAAGTACCTAAGAATAAACCTAACCAAGGAGGTAAAAGACTATACTCAGAAAACTACACAACACTGAAGAAAGAAATTAAGGAAGACACAAACAAATGGAAGCATATACCATGTTCATGGATTGGAAGAATTAATGTCATCAAAATGTCCATGCTACCCAAAGCAATTTATAGATTCAACACAATCTCTATTAAAATATCAATGACATATTTCACAGATACAGAAAAAACATTTCAAAAATATATATGGAATCATAAATTTCCCCAAATACCCACAGCAATTCTGAGAAAGAATAACAAAGTAGGAGGGATCACAATACCTGATATCAAACTATATTATAAGGCCACAGCAATTAAAACAGTCTGCTACTGGCATAAGAACAGACACATAGATCAATGGAATAGAATAGAGAGCCCAGAAATAAACCTATGCCTCTATGTTCAAATAATATTCAACAAAGGGGGAAGAAGCATAAAATGAAGTAAAAATAGCCTTTTCAACAAATGGTGTTGGAGATCTGGACAGATACATGCAACAAAATAAAACTTGACCACCAACTTACACCATACACAAAAATAAACTCAAGATATAGAAAAATCTTAAATATAAGTCATGAAACCATAAAAGTCCTAGAGGATGACATAGGCAGGAAAATCTCAGATATTCCACACAGCAATATTTTCACCAATATGTCCCCTAGAGCAAGGGACATAAAAGAAAGAATAAACAAATGGGACGTCATCAGAACAAAAAGCTTCTGCATGGCTAAAGAAAGCAGTACCAAAATGAAAAGAGAACCAACAGTATGGGAAAATATATTTGCCAATGATAACTTGGACAAGGATTTGATCTCCAAAATATAAAAAGTACTCACATGACTCCACACCAAGAATACAAACAATCCAATTTAAAAATGAGCAAAGGACCTGAACAGACACTTCTCCAAGGAGGACATATAAAGGGCCCAGAGATATGAAAGGATGCTCAGCATCACTAGCCATCAGAGAGGTGCAAATTATAACCACAATGAGATACCACTTCATACCAGTCAGAATGGCCATCATAAGCAAATCAACAAAAAACAAGTGTTAGAGAGGCTGCGGAGAAAAAAGAACCCTAGTGTACTTTAGGTGGGAATGAAGACTGGTGCAGTCACTGTGGAAAACAGTATGGAATTTCCTCAAAACACTAAAAATAGAGCTGCCTTTTGACCCAGCAATTCCATTGCTGCAATTATACCCAAAGAATCCTGAAACACCAATTCAAAAGAACCTATGCACCACAATGTTCATTGCAGCATTATTTACAATAGCCAAGTGCTGGAAACAGCCTAAGTGTCCATCACTAAATTTGTGTATAAAAAAACTGTGGTACATTTGCACAATGAAATACTATGCAGAAGAAAGAAAGAAGGAACTCCTACCCTTTTCAACAACATGGATGGAACTGGAGAGTATTATGCTAAATGAAATAAGCCAGATGGTGAAGGACAAATACTATGTGATCTCACCTCTAAGTGGAACCTAATCAACAAAACAAATAAGCAAGCAAAATATAGCCAGAGACACTGAAGTAAAGAAAAAACTGACAGTAACCAGAGGGGATGGGGAAGGGGAATAACAAGGGAGAGAAGGAGAAGGGTGGTCAAAGAACATACATAAAGGACACATGGATAAAGCCAAAGGGGATTCGAATTGAGAGTTGGAAGTGGGGCTGGGTGAGGTGGGGAGAGTCATGGGGGTGAAATGGAAACAACTGTACTTGAACAACAATAAAAAATAATAATTAGCCCTGGCTGGTATAGCTCAGTGGATTGAGCGCGGGCTGGAAACCAGAGGGTCCCGGTTCGATTCCCAGTCGGGGCACATGCCTGGGTTGTGGGCCAGGTCCCCAATGAGGGCCATGTGAGAGGTAACCATACATTGCTGTTTCTCTCTCTCTCTATCTCCCTCCCTTCCCCTCCCTCTAAAATAAATAAATAAAATTTTTAAAAATAATAATAATAATTAATTAATTAAAAAATAAAAATACCCCCCAAAAGAAGAAACACGCTTAAAGTAATAAAGGCATGTAGAGCTTACAGAATGATGAGCAATCTAAAGCTTCTGAAAAGAAACAGAAAAATAATGTATAACACTCTTAAAAAATGCTAAGAAATAAGGGGAGGAGGAGTACAGACAGACTGGTCCAAATGATCTCTCTGAGTCAGTGAGAAGTAGCCAGCTGCGTAGAAATATGAAAGATGCAGTGGATGCAAATGCAAAAGCTCAGAGGAGGAAATATTAGCTTGGCATATTGACAAAGATTGTTGCTAGAAGCACTCCTTTATATATTAAAAAGTGCATGAATTCTATGATGACATCGTGGCACCTTCAATTATTAGCAAGGCACATTTGAGAACTTAATTAATCTCACTAAACTATTTTCTTACCCCTGAAATGCTTAGTATATAAATTAAATATATCATACATAAAATGAATTGGGCACATTGCATACCAGGCACTGCACTTTTAGTTCTGATCTAAGTTTTCCCTTCCTGTAGAGTTCCATGTTTGTATCTCATCTGTTTTGCTCTTTATAAGTGTGGAAATACTTAGGCAGATGAGAACTAAGATCAGTGAATTTTCTATGTAAACATTCCTGACTTCACTGGAGGAGCCCATAATTCTCTAACGACCAGAGTTTCACTTGGGTTAATGCTACTACTCTCTCGTGGTAAGTATAAAACATATAAAAAGCATTGAAACATCAGAAAACACAAATTAATACTACTTATCTAAGTTTGTTTCAGTCCTTGTGTGATGTGTATATTTCTCTTCCTCTACACACAATCACTAGGTTTGTGGTAGTAGGTTTACCTCGTTCATCTTGGAACTCTTTAAAATGCCTAGCTTGGATGTTACATAGAACAAATATTCAGAGATATTAAACATATGATTTCTTCAAAAAGTGTCCCAATCTCTAGATCTTCATATAATGTATTATAGTATTCCAATACTATGAAAACTCTCTTAAAAAGACTGTTCTAGTGACAAGCATCTCAACTTTATAATATTAGTAAGAATGTTCACTTTTATTGAAGGCTTAGGAAACCCATTGCATGCAAACGTTACAAAACAGGTTCTATGAATATTGTCACTTTACGTGTGAAGAAACTAGTGCACTGAAAACCAGGGAAGTCTGCCTGGGTCAGACATCTACCAATTGACCAGACTGAGGTACAAACCAATTAATTTAACTCCAGTGTGCTACCCTTTAATAACCTTATATTACTACCTCTCTGATAACCTATTATTCTATTTCCACACATTTAAAATTTAGTTTGATTATCTTCCAAGACTGAACAAATCTATCCTTTTAATACTTTACCCTTGATGGACAGAGCTTAGTGTGACCCGAGAGCAGGCTGAACTACAGAGATAGCAGACCGCCGCTTCACCCTGCCTTTCCTTGGTTAGGTAATCCCAGAGACCCAGGATCAGATAAGCAAGGCACTTCTGAGATAGAGCAAGTTTATTGCACAAGTGTGCATCATCTATAAAAACAATCGAGAATACAGAATGTGCAATTTATAAATAAACAAACCAAATTCACTTTTATTAACCTTTCTGGAATTTTCCATGAAGAAAAATTACTGGTGCAATCATACTTACTAACACAATACCCTCAAACTTCATTAATATATATTTTAAAACAATAATGTGCAAATCAATGGAATGTGTAAGAATAATGAATGAGTAAAAATAAGGAATAAAAAATTTTGTAAATACTTACTGTAGCAAGATCATTCTTATGAACTTTTGAATAAACTCTAAATAGAAATAAAAATATTTACCAGTAATATAATTTCACAAAATTAAACAATGTAATGAAAAATAAGTCTACAAATAAGGTCTCAGTCTTCTCTTCAAAATAGGGATAAAAATAAAAGATGTGACTGAATTTATCTGTATTGCATAGAATACAATTTTCAGACCTACCTTCAGCAGAGGAGACCAGCAGATGATAATTTCTTACAATTTATAACAAAATCTGGAACATTGAGAGCATCTCCCCAAGGAACGATCCAGATAATTATGAAAGGAATAATGATTACAATTCTAGAAACATCTCGGGAGTAGGAGAAGCTAAGGGGTGTTAACTGGAAGAACAATTATTTTAGTAAAATTAAGAAATAAAAATTCTTGATGTCATGGTACAACCTCTCACCTCCACATTTCTTCTGCCCTCTTTCATTCACACGTGGTACTTGTGCATGTCAGAAAGATATTCTTGGCTTGCATCATGCAAAATTTTAGGTAGTCACTTTCTTTTCTGTTGTGTTACAGTTCTAATAAACCTCATGTGTCAGGATGCATGATTGTAGCAACTCATGCCCTGTTCTTACTTTTCTTGTTTGTTTACAGGTGCCAGAAGCATCAAAAGTATAGATCACTTAGAAACATTTAGGGAGGGAGAGTACAATTAAAGGTCTTGGTGAAGTAATTGATTGTAGAGCAATTTGACTCATGGACCTTAAGCTTTTCTGGGAGTCAGTAAAGCATCACCTTTGGTCAGACATATCAGGAATCAAGCCTGGGTTCTACCACTGTAAGTACGAGACAGTGAAAAAGTAACAATTCCCAGCCTCGATACTTATCTGTACAATGGGGAAACTACTATCTTACAGTGTGACTTAATGATCTCAGATGACAGAGGGATAATTCTCAGAACAATGTCTGTTTCATATGACACACTCAAAAAACTGAAATTATGCAATTTCACTTCTAAACACTTTACAAGTGTGATCCCACCATCTCTATTGTTGTGACTAATATTATCCATATGTTGAAGAATAAAAATATGCATGTGGGAAGTCACTATGAGATTAAGTTTTTCTACCAAGTTCAGATAGCTAGCAAGCTAAAGATCCAGAGTGTTACCTTAGCTTGTTCATAAACTCCAAACTGCATACTATCTCAATTTAACCTGAAAAATTATGGACATAATTGTGCTCAAGCAGTTTTCTTCTGAATTCCTCAGTTCCCAAGTAGCCAGAATTCCTGAGTTCCTCCTAATTTATTATGGAGAAAATGTATCCGATGAAATTTTTGGCACCAGGTTATCATGATGTAATATGTACCCCTTCAAGAAAATGTAGCTTTGAAAAGTAGAAAGTGTGTGTGTGTGTGTGTGTGTGTATGTGTTAGAGACAGAAAGAGCACCAAAGAGTGACAAGGGGTATAAATACACTTTGTGTTGGAGATGTTTAAATATAGCAAAGTTGATAAATGTAGAAATTAATGTAACAATGAAATCTATTTTAAAAAGTGTTTTACAGAAATATCCTCAATTTTCAGCTGATGTCAAAATTTCTTTTTAAGTTCTGCCAACTCATGGAAATTATGAACCAGAAGAGACATTGGAGATAATAGCCTACAGCCTAAAAATTAACTAGATGAACAACAAAACTTGAATATTCCAAGGTCACCCCAAAATCAACTTTTTAAATTTTCAGCGAGTTAATTATTTTAGCTTTCTCCTTTTCTTTCTTTAAACTTGATTTTTGTTGTTGACACTACTACAGATGTTGCCATTTTCCTCACCTTTACCCACTTCCGTGCAGCCTCCACCACCTCCTTCCCTTGGGCAATCACCACACTGTTGTCTGTGTGTGAGGATATGTTCTTTGGCTAATCCCTTCACCTTCTGTCACCCAGTCCCCACACCCCAACTCCCCACCACACACAAATTAATTTAAAATTTGGAACATGTTGTTACATTGACCTTGGGTTCCATCATTCTTCATGTAACATTAAAGTAAGTCTCTAAAAAGGTCAGTTGGGAAAGCCTTTGAAAACCAGAAGCAACAAAGGTTACCCAAATGTACCTGCTAACAGATTACACATATTAAAATGTTTTAAAATTACATTGTGAAATATATTATAGCATGGTTTATCAAGAGTTCTACAATAAATGGCTTTAATTTCCAAAGAAATTACTTTCAATACAAGCCAAAAGTAATATTACATAAATCAGATCTTAAATTCTTTATGGAGTTTACAGTTTGTAACCAGAGACACAGTGATACTGCGATTTAATCTAAAATAACAGTTTGTTTATATGTGAATAGCTTTAAAGAGTTGCCCATGATATATATGTCTGTATGTGGAAATGAGTTCATATGCATTTTGGGTTTCCCTTGGGGGAAATAAGAACAGAAACATGATAAGTTGTTGTTCTCATATTGCAACAACATAATTTTATATTTTTATTTTTGCAAATAAATTTGTAGTTACTTAAGTGTGTAGTTTAAATCTGTGAATTACATTTCTGCAGTTATGCATTATCTGAATGAAAACATCGGTTGTTTATTTAGTTACTAATGACAAAGAGGCTTTAAGGAAGTCCTAGTTGTAACGTCGTTGCTTCGTGCTGGTACTTCATGAAATGAGGCAAAAGAGAGAGATACCAATCATGTTAATATTATCATGGCAGGACAGGTTATTGGTAATAAGAGAACACCTTAAATATTTTATTTCTTTCAAATACAAAAATTATTTTAAAATATTTAAGTACTATATCATCACAGATATGCATAATGTTCCACATGAACATCATTTTAATTTGTTATGTGGAATCTGGACCACTGGGCTTTCAAAATGGCACATCCATCCCTGCATTCCACCCACTCTTCATTCAGACTGAACACCCCTGGCAGGGCCACATGAGACATGCCCAGGGCAGTATTTGGCTACTTTGGGGATGAATTATGGAAGTTATTAGAATCTGTAAAAGAGAGACATCATATTTTATCTCTTAAAAACCAAACAAAAAAATGAATAGGGATTAAATATAATAGGATTGTTATTTTCAAAATAGTTGTCGCTGAACACACTTGCACTTCACATTGAAAAAAGCACCAAACATCACAGAATCTCACAACTTTTAGGGAGACTATTGTATGTCTTCATTCTAGAAAATTAAACAAAATATATTATTTTTTTCTGCCCCAATTTACTCTCTAAATAAACAAATTGATATTTCCCTAATTCATCTACTGCATTTTTAATAAGAGGAACAAAACCTGTTCATTCTAGCTAAGAATTTGAACAATTTCAATTGTGTACTAGTGAACTTTGACTCAAATACCTTTTCATTAGTTAATTTATGAAGTTTTAGTTACCCTCACTTCTTACATCAACACAAATGGGTCAATCTACTATTTTCCTTTGAATCTGAGTCTTTCTTTTTTTCTTTTCAATGTACAGTCTTTAGCTTTTGTAAAAGGTCTTTAGCTGTGTACTAAGCCATAATCCGCTGGAAAATATAACATAGAAGACAAAATTGACTCAATTTTATTTTAATTTGTTACACATAGCCTGCTCATCACTTTGTTCACAGACTCCTTCACGTCCTTGTTCCTCAGACTGTAGATCATGGGGTTCAGCATGGGGATGACTGTGGTGTAAAACACAGCCACCATCTTCCCCTGCTCCACAGACTCCTCTGTGGGGCGTCGGAGGTACATGAAGATGAGAGTTCCATAAAATATGACGACAGCTGTCAAGTGGGACCCACAGGTAGAAAAGGCCTTCCGCCTCCCTTCTGCTGAGTGCATCCGCAGAATGGCAATGAGAATGAATAGATAAGAAATGATAACTACAGTCAGAGAGTATGTCAAGTTAAAACCTCCAAGTACGATCATGGTGTATTCTTTGACCAAGGTCCCGGCACAGGCCATTTTGATGAGAGGTGGGTCTGCGCAGTAGAAGTGGTTGATCTCAATTTTCCCACAGAAGTACAAGCCATAAGTCCACAGTGTTGCCGCCAGACTGGTCAGAAAACCATATACGTAAGGGAAAGAGATCAGCCGAACACAGACAACCCTTGACATTCTGCTGCCATAGAGCAGAGGCTTCCCGATTGCCATGTATCTATCGAAGGCCATCACAGCAAGGATAAAAAACTCTACGTGGACAAGGGCAATGAAGAAGAAACACTGTACCAAACAGCCATTGTAAGAAATAGTTTTCGTCTCTGATAACAGGTTTTCCAACATTTTAGGGGTAACATTGGAAGAAAACCACACGTCGACAAATGACAAATGACTGAGAAAAAAGTACATGGGACTGTTGAGCTGTGGACTGACCTTAATTAACATAATCATGCCAATATTGCCCACTATGGTGATAATGTAGACCACAAGAAAAATGATGAAGAAGAGAATTTGCCATTCCTGATGACTGGTTAGTCCCAAAAGAATAAACTCTGTCACATCAGTGAAGTTGAGCATGTTCTCAGTTCTAGGTCAATGTTAGTTACAAATCTCTGTGATAACAAAAAGGGAATACATTTAAAAATCAAATATTGATTATTTATTAATTTATACTTTTATCCATGCCCGCTTTTATTGTTTTCTTTGTTACATATCTATGACTGCTTTTTGCTATTATTTTCTCCAGATCTCTGGTGGTCACTAAGATGAATAAACACATGGGCTCCACTATATAACAGTTATACTAACTATTGTGATTAAAACATGCTAGTATTAAATATTGTGATTGGCCACATTCCACGACTACATTTTAGACATCTCTCCTTTCCAATACTGGCATGTTTTGGTAGTTTCACATTTTTTAGATATGTATGGAGAGTTACTTCTCTTTTTACCATAAGTCAAAAAAAATTTTTATACCATCTCTTTTTTATTATAAATATATTCTTCATGATTAAATGAGAGGGGTAAATACCATATGATCTCACCTTTAACTGGAACATAATCAACAAAAGAAAAAAGCAAGCAAAATATAACTAGAGACATTGAAATTAAGAACAATCTAACAATAGCCAGAGGGGAGGGGGAGGGAATTGTGGGGAGAAGCCTTTTCAGGAACCACTATAGAGAACACATGGAAAGAACCAAGGGGGAGGAGGGAGGCAGGAAATGGAGGTGGAGTTGGAGGGGGTGGGGGGAGGGGAGGGGAGAGGATGCAGACAACTGTAATTGAACAACAATAAAGTAATTTAAAAAAAATGAGAAAGCCAGTTAATCAAATAACCCATCAGCCCTAAATGCCAGATATAAATATATATTTCAATCTAATCTCATGCTTATACTCACTTAAACTGAAGTGGGACAAACTAATCACATCATCATCAAAACCAAGTTAAAAGGGTGAACCACGTATACATGTTCGTATGTATTCATACATTATACATATTCCCTGTGTACTGACTCTTTTGCATATTACATGTAGTTACAATCTACTAGGTAGCATCCACTGTGATGTTCTAGAGACTCAAAAATAAGTAAAACAAGGAGATTAATGTTACTACTTACAGTGGTATTAATGTAAGTAAATTTTCTGAAACCATGAAACATCTTACAGAGTTATACCGGGGAAAAAGGTGAGAAATGCTTGATTCTTCTTTTGAGATCCAGTGGAGTTATAAGAAAGCTTCTTAGATGTTTTGCAAATTTATTTTCAAATTTAGGTTGTATTATATGCACCTTTCCCCAAAACAATATTTTACAAATTATTTTCTTAAGAAAACACTAGTTTCTTTTATAATGTTAATAGGCATTATGAAGAAAATCCACAAGTGTCCACTCACCAAATAATAATGAGAAATCTTTATATCCTATCCAATCATTTAGCCACACACAATCTACCTAGTAAAATTGCACTGTGAGAACTTTTATGAAAAAAATCTATTAAACTCAGTTTAGCTTGCACTGACTTACCCCAGGAAGAGAGGAGAGAGATTCCATCAGCCTCAGTGAACAGGGAACACAGACTGTAATTCCATCCAATAAGAATCTTGAAACAGCTTTCCAATGGCACAATGAATGCGTGATGGAATGATGCCGTGCCCTTCGAGGTTAAATATCATTTCTAAGACACAATATTATTCCAAAAACTCTTTGTTTTAACTTCCGGAATTACACTTTGTTCAATTACAATTTGATGGGAACTATCCATGGTTATCACTGGGTAGTGACCAGGACCGATAAGTACAGGCAATAAGATAAACCTCAAGGCCATAGTGAAAATAAACAGACGTGTCCAGAAAGGTAATGCACTACCTCCCATTCACCTCATTTGGAAAGGAAAGTTTTCTCTGGAGAAAGGAGAGTGCTAACAATCAAAGTAGATCAGACCAAGACTGCATAACTCCAGAGTCTCAGGCTAATTAATGAAAAGTTGAGGCATTAACTAATGGCTAAAAAGTTATAAATAATTACAGTTAAAGCTGTTTGAAATTAGATAATCTGTCTTAGAATATACTTAGGCAGAAAAAGAAATTGCAGAGTTGATAACTTCGTCTCTAAAATACTTTGTTTTATGTGATAAAGAATACCACTCTCCATCCTCAGCTCTAAGGCTCCATGATACCTTTATGGGACTCATTTTGCCTTAGAAGATTTTTTCAATGCTCACTTTTTTTGGAACAATATTGCAATCTAACCCCAAAAGAAACGTCTTCCAATTTTGCCTGTTGTTCAAATACCTTTACAGCAGAAAACACAATAAAAGAAACAACCTTTCAGATAAGGGAAGAAAGGGAGGGGAGAGAGAGAAACAGAGAGAGAGAGAAAAAAAAAAGAAATCCCCTTCTTCCCTTCCTTCACTGTCTCAGGGCCCAGTCCAGAAGGGTGTCCTGCCTTTAGGTGACTGGTCTCTGGGTCTGAGTCTGTTTTTGATTCCTGACACTGACATTTCCCAAAAGCTTCCAGCTGAGATTTTGTTGAAAATGGTTCTGTTTGGGTTTGTTATTATTTCATTAAGAATTAATATCATGCATGTATTTTGGGCAAGATTGCCCCAGGAATGATGCTGTGTTTTCTCTATCACATTGAGAGAGACATAACATGCATTTATTTCATTCTCATTTGGTTTCGATATCTGCCAAGTCTCAGCACCATATTTGTAATTAACAAGTATTTTGAACTTATTAGTTAACAAGAATTAGGCATTGCTGTGTATTTTGTAGGTGGGGCTAAGGGTTAGAGATTGTGCTCTGTGAATGCCATGTTGCTCCTCAGACTTTCAGCCACTAGGGTAACAGCCAGTGATGGTCTTAGGTAAATCTGTCATTACTGTGATGGTGGTCAGGTGGAGATTCCCTAATTATATTGTTTCTTTTATATTTACCAGTTGGCAATTCACTGAAGAGTTCTGCTTTCTCTTTGATCTGTTTGTGTGTGAATGTCTAGAGAGGTTTGTTGATTGACAAAGAGTTTCAATGTTCAATTTGACAGGACCTTTTGGATTTAAGCATACACAGACGTGTAGAGATAAACTGAGCTTAGAAAGTACATGTGATCATATCAAATTATAATGGCTCTCAATCTACTGGGCATAAAGCAGAGATTCCTTTAAATTATTTTAAAGTCTAACTCAATAGCACTTTGTTATTGTTCAACTTAACTACTCATAGATTGTGTATTAATTGGCCAATATTATTTATCTACCAATTTATCATTCACATCACAAAAGTTAAGCTACCTACCCCCTTAAAGAAATATATAGGTGAGTCTTTAAGAAATAAAGGATGGCATCAGATCAGAGTGGCAAGTTGTAATATGAACTTCGTTTTTTTAATTAAAAAATTCCTGATTTATGTACAGTAATTGCGTGTGGCACTTATATAATTTTCATAAAGGTAAAAATGATAATTCAAGGCAAACAAAGTTACACATCAGTTGCATTATGACTAGCAACTAAGTGAATACAGTGGACGGTGAGGCTTTGCTCTCAGTGTGAGGTGAACTGTTCAAAGTGCCACTCGGCAGGTGTCTATTACTTGTGATGACTCAGTTCTTCCTTTTGAATTTTTGTGGACCTTTTCTGACACAAACATAAACTTAATTTTAAACTAATTTTTAAATAGTGAGGTCCACTAAAATCATAAACTGGTTGCTTAGCTTTGTCTTTCACCCTTAAAAATTGTTTTCACATACAGGATGGGGCAAAAGTAGATTTACAGTTCTTCACAGGGGAAATAATACAATAATTAACAAAAAATAATGCAAGAATGAACTCTAGGTTTCACGTACAAACTCTGTGTTTCACATAAACCTTCTTTTGTCCCATCCTGCATTTAAGAAAAAGAAAAAGAAACTACTAAGCAGGAAAACAATTTGATAAAATATTTTCCCTCCTTGTTGCATATATGTTCTGTAGTGTGTTGTTGTGTTTTTGGTTTTGGAGAAGCTTCTCAAAGTTCCTAGAGGAAGAGGAATTGTGTTTCGAGTGTTTGTCCAGAGTGATTGAAAGATCACTGTGAACTGCCTGTGAACATGTGCCGTCCAAAGGAACAGGAGCGGGAAAAGCAGATCACGGATATATTTGAAAACTACCAAAACAGTGGTACTTTATAAAAGTATTAACTTTTGAAAAGAAACAAATTTTTTAAATAAAAAGAAATTGGATTTTTGAAGTTTGACAAAGACATTATGAAAAATGTTTTAGATATAGATGGCAAAGAAAATACAGAGATGAACAAAGATTCTGTAGCCCAAAAAGAAATTGCAAACATGTCAACAGATCACACTCATATCTGAATCAACAGACTATGCCTATGGCTACCTGTGCTGCTCTACCTTATGCATTTTGCAAAGCTTTGTGACAGAGAAATTTTTATTTAGAAAGTCAGACGTGATTGCAAGTTACCACAGATGATTTGGCACACACACAAAAAAAATGGCCGTAAAAGATGGTGATGTTGGTATTTTACAAAAGCGAAATACAAGAAAACCTGAATGGTAGTTAGCCAACTAACAGCAATGGTGAACTGATGGCAAAAGTGGAAGGGTTAGGTCTAATCTTAGAGGGTATGTGGTCTGCAGAATTTGGGGAATCTTAGAAGCACTTTTCTTTACCATCTAGAAGCAAAAATATATTCAAATTCCTCATTGTGTAAAACTCTGTATTTCAAATTAAGCTACCAATAAATGTAGATTTTTTCCCCAAGACTAGGAAAGAAAAAATATTAAATATTCTAATTAAAGAGTTCTGTTTCTATCGTCTTGGTTAAATTTTCACTCCATGACATTTTATGAAATTGGGCAAGTTTTGTTTTGTTTGTTTGGTTGTTTTAGATTTTCTGTGCCTTAATTTAATGTAACAGTGATAAAGCAGTCACTTCATTGTATGTTTGTGAGCACGAAAAGAAATATTGCACATTACCACATAATAAATATACAAGGAACAATTATTATTAAATGAACTCCTGAAAATTGTAGCTTCCATTAAGAGTTTGTAATAATTAAATCATCAAATCTCTATAAAAATTTCTCTCTCTCTCTCACCATCATTTCTCTTCTCTTTCACATATATAAATAGCACACCTACACACAGGTAATATTTAAAAACTAATTGATGTTAATTAATAAAAAATAATATAAAATCCAAGATGCAAACTTCATCTGACAGTTCTAGACAAATGCATTTGTATACCAACCTAAGAATGTGTAAAAATACCCCCAGTAAGGATGCAGAGTAAGAAAGGAGTGGAAAACAATGTATATATACCAGGCAGAAGAGAACTGGAGGACTATAAGAGACAGTTCCCTTTCATCTTTGCCTTAGGGAAAAAGAAGTAATTGAGAAGCTTCCTCTAGAAATGTCCCTGTGGGAAGCACATCTCTAGAGGAAGAGGTGATTGTAGAGTTTCTTTTTTTTGGCAGTGAGGGAGGGCAGTGTAGGGGGGAAGGGCACCATTAGAAGTCATTTTAAAAATAATTAATTATTATTCTTTTAAATTTTTCTATTGTTTATGCTATTAGAGTAGTCCCAATTAACAGAGTTGCACAATGCCCCCCCCCCAAATTCAAGTTGTCTGGATGTGTCCTGAGATCAAATAACAGAATTTGCTTTGGGTTTGCATTACAATAAAATTGGTGATAGTGTTACCTAACCTGCTTAAGGGTATCTTTTGTTCTGTACTTCACAGTCTGTGTCACTTGGCTTTTCCAGAGAAAGATGAAACAAGTATTATTCCTTACCATTAAATTTGTAATTTATCAAAGCAGGAAAAATATGTTTGCTTTAACTTAGTTTATAAACAAGGAAAACTAGAAACTTATAGCAACAATAATGCATTTATTAAAGCTAGCACATGCCACTTAATTTAATTTAATTCTCATAAATATCTCCTAAGATAAATTATTCTCATTTTTACAGGCAAAAAAAAACACAAAACTGAGTCTTAGAGAGGTCCACTACCTCACTCGAGGTCACACTTGCAATAAATCAAGAAATAGATTCCCTATTCCAGAACATGATCCCAGAGTTGCACTGTTAATTACCTCATTCTATTACCCGGAAACTATTAACAGGACAGACCAAAAGTCTCAATTTCTGACCCAAAAGGAGTCTCATTTTCACTATATGATTGATTAAATGTATATTACATCATAGTGTTTATAGACTTAAGGGGAAAAAAAGAAAGAGTAAATATATCTCTACTTTTCCCCAAATTTCCTAAAAATAACTTGCTTAAATATATTTATGAAAATACACTTTAAATTCCAAAACACCAGCAAGATTGTTATCACCTTCTGATAGTCATTATAAGGTAAGGCATAAATAGGATCTTAACTGGATATCATAGGATATTAAGTATTGTTGCAGGAAAAACTCAATAGTTCTTGTCCACACAGGAAAGAATTACAGATAAGCAAGTCTATTAGTATGCAAGCAAAGTTTGTTAGTGATATGTTTTCATGGTGAAAACCAGGCCTTGCTGAGGTGGGTGTAAAAGGCGCAGGCAAAGGGCAAAAAGCATCAGGTCCTTTTTCCTGAGGACTTATATAGTTAATGGGATGGGCTGAGGGAGTTATATATTGATTGGTGGGTAAAGGCAGTGCCAGCTTCCCTGGGTGGGTTATGAGTACCCAAAGGTAGGTATGCATGGGGGTCTGATAGCCCAAATTCTTACCTTGCTCCAGAGCACATTTATTCGTCTTGTAAAACAGACACATGACAGGAGGCAGTTAATTAAAGTTGAGGCAGTTTCTCAAAGTTAGTTGTGGACTCTTTCTGTTAGCACTAGGGAAGTCCTTATAAAACAAATAGTGACTAGAGACAGGCAATTAACCAAGTTGCTTTATGGGCTTTTTATTTGGGCATTGTTGACCCCTTCTTATTCCCCCTTCTGGATCTTGTGATGAGTACACCGTTTCAAAGGCTTTCTTTCCCAAATTGTGGGAATGATGGCTAAAGAATTTCAAGGGCTTCCCTCCTCCTGTGCTAGCATGGTGTTTCTTGTGATGTTGGAACTCCTGGCAATCGTATCAGACCAGGCTTAGGACTGCTGAGTTAGTGGGTAAGACATGTCTCTCTGTTCCTCCCTGCCTTAGTTTACTATTTATCCTACCTAACAGTATGTTTACATATAAATAAACTTTATTTAATTAACAAGTATACATTTGAAAATGTAAATTTGTATAGTTATGTTAACATTGCTTAGTGTTTATAACATATTCTACACAGCATTCTATTGTCAGGGATGTTGTCTCTAATTATAGCAATTAGTTATGATGAAACTATGCTCAGTAGAAGTATTTTTAAATAATAACATTTAATTCCAAACCAACACCTATTCTAGGTCCAAGAAGAGACCATTAGAGTTCCTTTAAAATCAGAAGAGTAGATTTGTGAAATATTGAAAAGCTCTATGAAAAGCTCTATTTTGTAACTTTTCCAGTTACAAAATAATCTAAATTTGACATGGTGTGAAAAAGGGGAATAAATAGATGATATTGCCAGCATGTTTTTATTGTCTCAGATTTCATAGACCCAGTCTTGTTTACAATATACTTTTCTTATCTTTACACCATTATTTCCTTTACAATTATGTGTAACTTTTGTCCATTCATTGAAACCATAAATATTTCCTCAAAGTTATCTAAAAGAAATGATTAATTTGCACCCCTTCTATTGAAGTATGGGTCTCATCATACATTTTAAGTTTTAAATATGTTTAGTTAAAAATGTTCTGCTGATTTCTTCACTCGTGGCCTCCTTTATATCTTTGTTCCTGAGGCTACAGATCATGGGATATAACATAGAAATGACTGTGGTGTAGAACACTGCCACCACTTCCCCCGTTCCACATACTTTTCAGCTAGAGTTCCAAGGTACATGAAGAAGAGAGTTTCATAAAATATGGTGAAAGCTGTCAAATGTGATTCACACGTGGAGAAACCTTTCTTTCTTCCTTCTGCTGAGCACATTCTTATGATGGCAATAAGCATGAATATGTAGGAGACGATAATGACCAATAAAGAATAAGAGGAGTTGAGACCCGCCAATGTGAGCATGGTATATTCTTTAATGAAGGTTCCTGCCCAGGCCGTTTTGATGAGAGCTGGGTCTGCACAGTAGAAAAGGTTGATCTCAATGTCCTCACAGAAGTACAAACCATGGATCCCCAGTGTTAAGATCAAACTAATAAAGAAGCTATATAGGTAAGGGAAAGAGATCAGTTGAACACAGACAGTCCTTGACATTCTGGTGTCATTAAGCACAGTGCTTCCAATTGCCATAAATCTATCAAGGACCATCACAGCAAGGGTGAAGACCTCTACATGGACAAAGGCAATAAAGAAAAAAAGCATTGCACTATACAACCAGGATAGGAAATGGTTTTGATCTCAGAAAACAAATTTTCTAACATCGTCGGAGTGACATTAGAGGAGAACCACACATCTGCAAAAGACAAGTGACTGAGAAAAAAATAAAAGCTGTTGAACTGGGCACTGATCCTGATTAATATGACCATACCAATGTTCCTATCCAGGGTGATAAGGTAGACCACAAAGAAAAAGAGTTGTATAATAACTTTAGGACAACTATTTAATCCCCAAAGAATAAATTCTGATCCATGTAGAGATGTATTTTATCTAATAAAATAATCAGAAAATCCACCCCAAATACATCCATTCTTCATTTATATTAACTTTTTCTAACCCATTCTCTTTCAATTCCTCTGTTATTTTTCTTTTTATGTTTCCTTTCTTCATTCCCAAATCTAATGAAGAGAAATTGGATAAAGGACATAGATTCCTTTGATTCTCAGGCAAACAGTCCTAAAAACTTTATCTTAATTTATGTATCTCTACACCCTCTAAATGATAAAATTTTTCTAAATGTTTCAATAAACTCAACATCCACATTCATTGTTTATTTGTGAGTCCCCTTTTCCTTGCCTAATATGTATGTAATATGTAATTGTATATTAATTAACATTAAGCATTGAGCAAATAGAATGATTACAGTAATAACATAGAAAATAAGACTGGACCATCTACTAGTCAATAAGTTTTTAATAAATATTTATAAACCCTGATGACTATTTTTCATTTTCTTATACATAACAATCAGCATATTGATGAATTACATCTCTACTGGCAAAATTGTTTTTAAGCCAGACTTATTTATTAAACTAATGTCTACATTTTATTAATTAAATTACTTTAACAAAATGTTCATAATTATTATATGTAAACTACTGCTGTGTTCATTCCCTTAACTGTTATAAAACAGGGCCAGCTATGAGAGGAAACACCATCAGGTTTGATGAGTAATTAGAAAATAGGGTACATACCTGTGCTAGCTGTTATTTCTCTCACCCCATAGTAATTCAGCTTGTGAGCCCAAAGAGCTATGTTTCTGTATTCTACATTTAGAGGTTCGGAGAATGAGCTTCTCAGACCAGCACATCACCTGATTCTAGCTCTTTCTTGACTCTTGAGTTTGAACTCATTGACACTAGATAGTTTCACACTGTATGAAAATCCTGTCATGACAATTGTCCATGAAGACCACAAGTCCTCTCCTCTGACATGGCTGATAATTGCACCTTTTCCTTTATTGCTGAGACATTTTGAGGGATAATGCCAACAGAGAAACTAAGAAAATTATAGCATAGCACACCCTTGTTCTTCATTGATCAAGTGTTAGCAATTTTGATCATTCTTGGGCAATCTCAAAGCATTTAAGTATATTGTAATTTGGCTGAAGGCATATTAGAATCACATGTGCTGAGATGGTAAAAAAAGGGGTGGAAGGTAGGAAGGGGACTAAGTCTCTTACTTGCACGAGTCACCCCTGCTGCCCATATGGACATGTAAACACAACTAAACCAAACATAATGATTTCTAAAAGTAACTTCAGTTAAATAACTGTTAAGAGTGGCTTGCTTGTGATTTTTAAAAATATCCCTGTACACATAAAAAATTAGGAAGTTTAAAAATTAGATACTGTGCACCATCAACCCGCATTAAGGAAACAAAATCTTCTATGAAATCTTGATTTTGAAAATAGCCAAATGCATTTGGAAAACATTTAAAGGCATTTTTCTGATGCTGCAAGTAAAAGCCTACTTATTTGTAATATTGAGACTCTAGAACAAAAATGTTTATGTGGCAAAATATTTTCAAAGAGATTTCACTCAAGGACATCAAGAACATTTCGTGGAGACCGTATCAGGTACCTAAGATCCTCCCAACACCTATGAAATAAAACATTGTTTATTTCAAGTCTTGCGAATCATTAGCAGTGGGTTAAGAAGTTATTACTTAAATGAGCAAGTAGTAAAAGTGAGATATTCTTTAAAAGTGGAGTGCAGATGGCTATTCACTAATGAGGTGTTGGCAGAAGCCTTATCTTTCAGCCTGATCCAGTGTCCTGGAGTAAACATTTCCTAAACTCTCTTACAGGGAGGTTCAAGGATATGGTTAAGTTTGGCTGAAGAGATGCAAGAAAACATGTTGTATAGCACATTTATTGTAGAACATTGAGGATCATTTGCACGCGTGGGCTGGCTTCTGAGCAGCCACTTTACATCTTAAGGTGACCTTAAAAATGTAAGCCAGGCTTAGAGTAAAACAAGCTGGAACGGATTCAGAGACCAAACCCAATAAAGCTGACATATAAATTGGAGACTGATAACCTCCAGAACTTGTTTTTTCTGACCATAAAACAAAACAAAGTAAATATTTAGACTTGTTTAAGCCTTTTTTTTTTTTTTTTTTTTTTTTTTTTTTTTTTTTTTTTTTTTTTTTTTTTTTTTTGGTAAGAAACGACAGTAGCTGATAGCTGATACGGGAATGTGAATGAACTGCCTAAATGTTACCTCCTATTCCTCTCATTTTCAACCACTGCTTTGGGGAATTTTAACCTTGTCAGCTACCTGACACAAAGTTAGAAATGTATAAAACTAGCTTCAAAGAGATGCCTAACCCGATAATATCATATCTTGCTGTGTCTAGAAATATTTTTAATGGGAGTTGAGCATTTATTTCCCCAGACTTTGTTTCCCGATTGCTTTTCTCAATGCCTCTTTCACATCCTTGTTCCTGAGGCCATAGATCATGGGGTTCAGCATGGGGATCACTGTGGTGTAAAACACAGCCACCATTTTGCCCTGTTCCACAGACTCATCGGTGGGACGTCTCAAATGCATGCAGAAGAGGGTTCCATAGAAAATTGTGACCACTGTCAGGTGGGAGCCACATGTGGAAAAAGCTTTCTTCCTTCCTTCTGCAGAACGGCTTCTAAGGATGGCGACAAGGATGAACATGTAGGATGTGAGGATGATCAGCAGGGACTGGACGTTGCTGTAGCCAGCGACTATGTACATTGACAACTCTTTGCTGTAGGTGTCGGAACATGCCAGTTTGATAAGAGGAGGATCAGCACAGTAGAAATGGTTAATTTCATTCGCCCCGCAGAAAGAGAGGTTGTAGGTCCTCAAGGTCTCCATCACACTGAGGAGGAAGCCATAGACATAAGGGACAATGACCAGGCGAACACAGACATGCTTGGACATCTTGCTACTGTACAGCAGTGGATGGCAGATGGCCATGTAGCGGTCATAGGCCATCACGGCCAGCATGCAGTGCTCTGTGAGGACCACGGCGATGACAATATAGCATTGCACCAAACAACCCGCATATGAGATGGTCTTCTTCTCCGATAAGAAATTTTCCAGCATTTTGGGAGTGACATTTGTGGAGAAACACAGATCTAGAACAGACAAACTTGAGAGAAAGAAGTACATGGGGGTATGAAGACGAGAATCAGTTTTGATTAAAACAATCATGCCCACGTTTCCTATCACAGTGACTACATAGATCACGAGGAACAGCACAAAGAAAGCAACTTGCAACTCCGGGTGACTTGTTAGGCCCAAGAGAATAAATTCTGTCACTTCAGTGTAGTTTCTTCTGGACATTTCTTTATCTCATATGAGAGGCATTGATTTGATTATCTAAAGAGAGATATAAAGGGATTTTTTAATCACTGAATATTGTATGAAGTTACATATTGTAAAAAGATCCAAAAGGCCTTGGTTTCCTGATCTCAGTAGCATTTCCATAATTAGATGCGAACATATACACCATAACCAAGTAAAATGTTTCAACAAATGATTTTCATTCAGGTTACATGTGTGATCACACTGTGCAGTTAAGTTGCAGGCTAAAGATAAAATTATAAATTTAAATATCTCAATACTTTGGGAAATTTAAAAATCCAAGTAACTTATCTGTCAAAGAAAATGTTGTAATATAAATTTAGAAATGCTTAGAAATTTTGTCTGCATTCTTTCTTATACACACATAGAAGGTTAGAAAGAACTTTGAAGATAACAAAGGTAAAGTTCATTCTGAGAAACACTAAGAAAATGAGTTGTGAGCAGATAAGACGATGGATATCAGATCTTCATCTCATATTCCCTAGTTTGATGATTTACTGATGTATTATATATCTCACCCAGTACAAACTTACAAACAAATTTTCATATCATAAAATTGAAGTTTAAATTGAAGTATAAAATGAAATTTTATACCTAACTATAATTTTCTTTGGGACAATTTTGACATTAGTAAATGTCATTATTGAAGAATTTGTCAGAGGCTCTGTAAACTTCTCATATCCTATGAACAGACTCAGAATGTGAATGTGAGTAGAACTTCATTTTCTACCTTTCCTAAGACTACAAGTGAGACTAATAGATCTGGTTCACTTGTGTTTGAAGGTATAATGAGGCAACAACAATAGTAGCAATTGTTGAGTTCTTATATTCCATGCACCATATGAAAGCACTTTCCATGTATTATTTGATTTGATACTACATAATACCATTTTACAATGCAGAAATACAGATGGTTTCTTGAATCTTTGATTTCAAATCTTATCTTCTTAGCTATTAAATAGTATGAGGTCTTTCAATAATTGTACACACCTTATTAATATTAAATTTTATAGTTCATAAATTCTTTAAGTCACTTTATAACATCTTGTAAGCCATTTGGTTACTTATGTTTAAATGCTTATAACAAGTAATTATTGGGCATATTTCAAGTTCCAGCCATGCAGTACTGGATACTGGAAGTAAGATGGCAGACAAGATAGAGGCAATAGGTTCAACAAGGTGAGCCCTCAAGTTCAGAAAATTTAACACTGTGACCCTAGCTCACAGATCAGAAATGGAAGAACCAGCAGAGGAATCAGATAGAGTTCCCAGTTTAGTATTTTTCCTCTTTAATGTGCTACTTCCCGGGAGAGTTCATCACTTCCTGTCAGCTGAGTGGACTGCTTGGGGAAAGATAATAACTGCTGCTAAAAATGTTAAAATTCAATTTATCTAATATTAGTGCATCTTATCCTAAACCAATGATCACACTGTAAAGTACTAGAGAAAACAAATATGGACAAAGTAGGATCTTAAACTAGAATTGGCTCTTTTTTTTTTTTTGAAGTATAGATGATAGGAACACACCAGGCACTCTAACAAAGGTACCAGTTGGAAGAGTGAGGAGAAGGACAGGCAGCCAAGACATCAGTACCTGAACTTGAAACAGG
The DNA here is from genome assembly GCA_004026765.1 of Micronycteris hirsuta. Classification (NCBI taxonomy): domain Eukaryota; kingdom Metazoa; phylum Chordata; class Mammalia; order Chiroptera; family Phyllostomidae; genus Micronycteris; species Micronycteris hirsuta. The sequence continues at coordinate 31,562 of PVJI01016763.1, forward strand.
AGGAAGTTTGTAACAAGAATCTAGGGTAATATATAGGTATTGTGATTCAATTGGCCAGAGGGAAGCCAAGAGATTTTTTTTTTTTAACTTTCTGCCCATGAGCAACTCCTCCAGTTCAAGATCTAGATCATAGCACTGATTTAATATCAAGAGTTTTGTAATTTTGCTCAGATCTCACTGGCTATAGACACACATCGTATTTTAGTGGAAACCGTTGTTGTTAACCGTATTTTAATTCCAGAATTGAGGAGCTATGGCAGAGACAATGAATGTGAAGACACTGTCCATGGAGACCTGTCAGACTGCTGCTAAACATCATGAAACACAGCACACACTCAGAGGCCCTTAGCAACTCTGATGATGAGTCAAGTGACTGACAAAAAAAAAAAGGAGGGAGGATATAGAGAACCGTTCTTCATATCATGGGAATTGTAGCTCAGCTCTCACTTTGGAGAAAACTCAGTGGGATGCAGGATTCGGCAAGCAGACCCCACGTACACAGACAGGTTTTCCTGTGAGTAAATCAAACCTACATTTTTCCTAGAACTAAGGCTTGCACTAGCTAAAAGTCTCTTACCCTGGATTAAAGCAACTAAGGTTGATTGCACATCTTCAAAGTGGCTTCCTGAAAGTCTGTGATAAACCTCTCAAATCCAGCCCAACCCCTTTTCCCTTCACATTTGCAAATATCCCTCTTTGATGTCCTCTCCTTTGTTGTCTATCACCTAATGAGGACCTGTGCATAGTAAATGAAGACCATTCTGATGTAATGTACTGAGAATAACAATAAAAAGCCTGTATAGGCAGGGGTCTGAGTGCTCTCTCTGACTCAGAGAGGGGCCGTGTAGTACCCACATTTTCTCCACAGGATTTGTCCGCGTGCATTATTTACAAATCAGCCACAGCAAACGGATTCTGCAGGACAGGATCCGCAACAGAACCTGCCAAAACAGAGAATCCTTCTCACCAATTAATTGTTGTAAGGTCTTTCAGACCGAGTTCATTTCTCTGAGTATAATCAGACTGGCTCATATTTCAAGTATCTGGATTAAAAAAAGATAGTCTGAAAACAAAATTCCCTTGGAATACAAACATGGCTGGGGGGGTGGGGGGGTGTGGGGAGAGGTCCTAGGCAGAAACAGGATATTGGAAAATAATTCAGAATCTCATAAATAAGAGAATGATAAAGGGCTTAGAGATCTTCTAGTCTAAACCTCATAGCTACATATTCTGAAGCTAATTTCTCTGTATATTAAATGCTTACCAGAAAGGGCCTATTTGAACATATACTTTACTTCTGAGAAGTCAAAAACAGTTTAAACCATTAACAAACCACACGGACCTACACTTTAAAATTGTCTTTTTCTTGTGGAAATTGATGACAGTATACACCCAGACATTAAGTAATTGGAAAACACAAAAAGAATACTATTTGAAACTAATATTAGTGAAACGTCTACTGGAGATCCGTAGTACCAAATTCTACCAGGATGATTCAAAAACACTGGTAACATAAAGAGAAAGACGGAACTGAGTAAGCACCTATAGATTTTCTCTCATTAACAATGCACTGTCTGTGCAAATTTCCCATGAAACTACCTATTTCAACACATCAATATTTTAAAAAGTATGCAATTTAAATACGTGAATACATAAATTGCTAGATTTTGAAAACTAACATGTGAACACATTTCCTCTCCTACCTGTAAAAATATGAGTGTCTTCTTAGTGACCACAAAGGTCAAATTCTTGCCAGTACTATAGGATTTATATTCAACTTGATGACATCAACATTTATCTTGGGAGAATCCCCAACTGTTTCAAGGAGCAATTCAAAATGAAATCCCAGGGGGGGAGCATTTTCATGAGGAGAAACACTAATTGGTAGTACTATACTTTCTCAATTCCATATTTTATATTTCATTGAAATTTAAACTGTTTGGTTGCTATGAGCATTTTAGAAACATTTTAGAAAATAATGAAAGCCAAATTTTCAATCCTCTGGGGACAAACTTTCTCATGAAACTGAATTCAAATAATTTTGTTCATCATTTCAAGTTCTCTGACTGATTTCCTACATTGTTTGCCCTTTAATTAATTCACACAAAATATGTATTTAGCGGAAATTTCAATGCTGTTTAGTCTTCAGAATACAAATATGAAAAATACACTCTTCCCCTAAAGGAGTTTTCATATTGATGGGATACTTAAATAAATAACACTAGGTATAAATGATTAGTTTCCAGAAGAAAAACGCACGGAATGTGAGAGACTGATAACTGCCGGTGACAACAGCAGAGACAATAATCCACAAGTGTAAGCTAAATATATGAAAGACTACATTTAATTTATAATTTCTATCATGCCTCCAGTGTTTGCAAAAGTTTTCTAAAAGTGAGTCCAAAAATTGAATTCAGAGCATAGTTGCCTTAAAATGTAGTTGAGAGAAGATATATTACAAATAATATTTGATATTCACAATAATCTCATGAAATGTGTGTCACTAGTCATGGTTTGTAGTTGAATAAACTGATCCCACAGTCTAGCTATTTTAAAAAGTAAATAATAAAGCTGAGATTTAGAATCAGGTCTAAAGAAATCTAAAATCAATCCTTTGCCCACCACATCATGATGTTATTTTTGTTTGTTTGTTTCATCAATAAGAGGTTGAAATGACTATTTTAACAGGTGGTATGAATCTTGAGATGGATGGAAATGAAAAAAAAATCACACAAAATTCTACATTTCTTTTGTGAGTTGACAGTGGGTTCTTTTCCACATCTCTTCATTCAAGAAGCTGTACTTAAATGCTAAATCTTAAATCTTGCTTGTCACCATGGAAAGAAAAAAAATACCCATTGAAGGTTTCTCTCACCAACAATATTATGCTCAACTGTGAAGAGAAACATAAGAATTCTAATCTACCTCATTTGTCACAAGTAACCACACATTTCCACTTAAACCCAAAAGATAAGTATAAATGCTATCATGTGCGCAAAGTGCAACAAAATTAAAACAACTAGTAAACAAAATGAATAAAGGTAAAAAAACTTTTGTAATAAAATTTTTACTTCTTGGCTTTGGATTTTTAAAAAATCTTTAAAGTTTTAAAATTGCAGTGTTCATGAGATTCCACATATAAGTGAAGTCATATGGTATTTGTCTGTCTCTGATTGGTTTATTCCACTTAACATAATACTCTCTAGGTCTATCCATGCTGTCTTAAAAGGTATGATTTTTTTATGACCAAGTAGTATTCCATCATGTAAATGTACCACAGCTTTTTTTATCCATTCATTTACTGATGGGCTTTTAGGATGCTTCAAATCTTGTCTACTGTTAATAGCATTGCAGTGACCATAGTGGTGCATATATTCTTTTGAATTAGTGTTTCAGGCTTCTTTGGATATATTCCTGGAAGTGGAATTGCTGGGTCATAAAAAAGTTTCATTTTCAATTTTTTGAGTTAACGCCATACTGTTTTGCACAGTGGCTGCATCCATGTGCATTCCCAACAACAGTATATGAGGGTTTCCTTTTCTCCACATCTTCACCAACACTTGTTTGTTGACTTATTGATGATGGCCATTCTGACAGGTATGAAGGGATAACTCATTGTGGTTTTAATTCGCATTTCTCTGATGCTTAGTGATGTTAATCATCTTTTCATATGTATATTGTCCAATTGTATGTGCTCTTTGAAGAAATGTCTATTCAGGCTCTTTGTTCATTTCTTAATTGGGTTGCTTATTTTTTTCACGTTGAGTTGTATAAGTTTCTTATACATGTTAGATATTAAGCTCTTGTCAGATATATTGACAAATATTTTCTCCCATTTAGTGAGCTGTCTTTCCATTTTGTCAATGATTTCCTTTGCTGTGTAAAAACCTTTTAGTTTGATATAGCCCCACTCATATGTAGAATCTAATGAACAAAATAAACTAAAAAACAACACAGAAAGAGGCTCATAGATACAGCAAACAGACTGATAGCTATCAGAGGTGAAAGGAAATGGGGACTGGGTGAAAAATGGGAAGGAATTAAGCCAAGACAAAATTCATGGACACTGACAACTGTGTGGTAATTGGAAGAGATTAAAGGGGTAAGGAGAGGTAGAAGAGGATAAGGGGGGATAAATGGTGATGGAAGGAGACTTGATGTGGGGCGGTGATCATATAATATTGTACAATATACCCATGATATAGAATGGTATCCCTGAAACCTATATAATTTTATTAACCAATGTCACTCAAATAGGTTCAATAAAAATAAATATAAATAAAATAAATAAATAAACAATTGCAGTGTTTCTTACTGGTGCACCAAATTTCTCATCTCACCATAACTTTTGTCCCGTGATTTAGAAAAAAGAACTAGATCCCAGGCTGGTGTAGCTCATTGGATTGAGCACAGGCTAGGAACCAAAGGGTCCCAGTTCAATTACCAGTAGTTCCACATGACTGGGTTGCAGGTCAGGTCCCCAATAGGGCCATGTGAGAGGCAACCATACATTGCTGTTTCCCTCCTTCACTTTCTCCCTCCCTTCCCGTCTCTCTAAAAATAAATAAATAAAATTTTTAAAAAAGAAAAAAGGACTAGAAAATGCTTTGGGGCCAAAACAAGAGTGATATCTTCTAGGGAAATATATTTTTCCTTAACAGCTCTCTGGTTAATGCTTCTCTCACATCTTTATTTCTAAGGCTATAAATCATGGGGTTCAACATGGGAATTACTGTGGTATAAAATACAGCCACCATTTTCCCCTGTTCCACAGATTCTTTTGAAGGGGGTCTAAGATACATGAAGAAGAGTGTTGTATAGAATACAGTAACAACTGTCAGGTGGGAACCACAGGTAGAGAAAGCTTTGCGCCTGCCTTCTGTGGAACGAATCCTCAGGATAGCAAGAAAAATATAAAGGTAAGATATCAGGATGATGAGGAGAGAAAAGGAAAGGTTACATCCAGCCACAAAAAACATTGATGTTTTTTTGGTGGTGGTGTCAGAGCAAGCTAGCTTAATCAGGGGTGGGTCAGCACAGTAGAAGTGATTGATTTCATTGGAGCTACAGAAGACTAGTCTATAGGTCCACATGGTCTCCATCAGCCCAGTGAGCGCTCCATACACATAAGGCACTGTGATGAGGGACATGCACACTCTCTTGGACATTTTCATGCCATAAAGCAGAGGGTTGCAGATGGCCATGTACCGGTCAAATGCCATCACAGCCAGGATATACATCTCCACGTGGACCAAGGTTATAAAACAGTAACACTGCACCAGACAAGCGGGATAGGAAATGGTTTTCTTCTCTGACAAGAAAATCTCCAGCATCTTTGGGGTCACATTGGAGGAGAAGCACAGATCTGCAAAGGACAAATGGCTCAGGAAAAAGTACATGGGCGTGTGGAGCCGGGCATTGACCTGGATGAGTACAATCATGCCCAGGTTCCCTGCCACTGTGGCCACATAAATGGCCAGAAACAGCAGGAAGAAGAGAATCTGCAATTCCAGGCGATCTGTCAGTCCAAGCAAAATGAATTCAGTCACCGAGGTGAAGTTTCTTCTCATACTGTCCTTCAGTGGCAGAAATAAACTGGACATTTACATAGGATTAGAACAAAATGAAAAAAAAATAGTCTTACATTAATGATCTTTGTTTTCCTTCTCCCCAGGATTTTTTTTTTTCACTCCAATTTTTTACTGGTAAACTCAGTGTCATTCAGGCATTAGAAACCAAGGGTATCAGAGCAGCAATCTTGACCTTTAGGATATGGATCTCTATCTTATTTATTTCCCTCTCTTTCTTTCCTCCTCCTTCCAATTATGTTTCTCACCCTCTACTATTTCTCCACTTTGTCCTTCTCTTCCTGTGCTCCTGT
>PVJI01016764.1:0-37442 GCA_004026765.1 Micronycteris hirsuta
GTTTGTTTTGTTTTAAATCCAGTCTGCCACTCTGTGCTTCTTTAGTGGTGAGTTTAGTCCCTTTATATTTAGGGTAATTATTGATGTATGAGGATTTCCTGTTGCCGTTTTATCCTTTGTTCTCTGGTGGTTCTGTGCCTCCGTCAGTTCTTTACCTTTGCGTTTCTGTCTGTTGCTTTTGTTTGTTGGTACTTCCTCTGTTTCATTTTTTTGAAGTTCTGTGTCTCAGTTTGGGGTTTTTTGTATGTGGTTACCATTAGGTTTATCAAAAAGCAAGTTTTATATGTGTATATACAGTAGTCCTTTTTCTTTTGAATGCATCCGATCCCCATCCTCCTCTGCAAATTCAGACTTCTTCTCCCCTCTCCTTTTGTTTTGCTGTCGCAGATTACCCCCATTATGCTGTAAGTTTGTCGGCGATCTTGTAGCTTTGTGCCCCTTTGTTCTTTGTTTCAAGTAGAATAACCCCCGTGAGTGTTGCCTGCAACGGCAGTTTTCTGGTGATGAATTCCCTCAGTTTCTGTATGTCTGGAAAAGTCTTTATTTCTCCTTCACATTTAAAGGATAACTTTGTTGGATATGTTATTCTTGGCTGGTAATTTCTCTCTTCCAACTTACGGAGCTTCTGCTGAGAAGTCCAATGATAACCTAGTGTTCTCACTTTCCTTTATAGGTTATTTTCTTCTTTCCCCTGGCTGCCTTGAGAATCCTTTCTTTGTAGTTAACTTCTGACCGCTGTAATACAGTGTGCCTTGGGGAAGGGCGTTTGGGATTGAGGTAATTGGGTGTTCTTTTTGCTTCTGGATTCAACGGTCTAGCTCCTTCCATATGTTGGGGAAGTTCTCATCATCTGTTTGCTTAAACAAGCTCCCCATTTCCTTCTTCCTTTCTTCTTTGGTATGTCTGTTATCCTTACATTGCGCTTTCTGATGGAGTCAGATCGTTCTTTAGAGTACTTTGATTTTTCGATGCTCACATGTTTCTCTTCTTCCCTCTGTGTCATTTCTAAATTTTTGTCCTTGATGTCACTAGTTCTTTCCTCCATCTGGTCAGCTGGATTTCCTGTGCTCTCTACCTCATTCTTGGTCTCTTTTATTGAGTTCTTCACCTCCAGAATTTCTCTTTGGTTCTTTATTAGAGTTTCAGTTTTTTTCGTAAAGTATTCTTTTTGTTCATGGATTTGGTTTCAGAGTTCATTAAACTGCTTCTGTGTTTTCTTGCATCTCAGGTTGAGTTTTTCAGAACTGCGATCTTGACTCCTCTATCATTTAAGTCACATATTTCTATGTCTTTAAGTTTATTTTCTGGAAAATTTTCATTCTCTTTCTGAGCTGCCTCATTACCTTGGTTTAATTCATGGTATTTGATGGATTCTTTTTCTGTTTAGGCATCTATGTGTAAGTGGAACTTCTCTAATAGATTGGTAAGAGGTCTTTCCATTGTTTTCCAGCAGGTAGCACTGAATCGGAAGGGGTTTATTTTGTTTGTTTTTGTTGTTTGTTTGTTTGTTTTAGCTCTCCTGCACTTCTTTGGCTTTTCAGATCTCTGCAGGGTGGTAGAAAATGGCCTGTGTTCCTTGGGAAGGTGGACGCCTCCCCTGTGAAGTGGTCATCTGGTCTCAGGGGACCAGCCCTGCAGGGGGACGTGGTAGGTGATAGGGCTTCAAGTCCGTGATGTCCCCGTGCTGTCCCCTGCAGCCACACGCTGTCAGTCAGCAGTGCAGCTGTGATGCGCGGTGGCAGGGTGAGCTGGGGGAACCCGGATGCCTCCTTCTTTGTTTCGTCCTTCCAGCAAGGCTGACTCGGAGGTCTGTGGCCACACCCCAGCGCCTCCACCGGATCCGGGCATTAGTCACAGAGTCCTCCGGGGGCTCAGGGAAGGGTTTCTGTGACACTCATTCTCAGGTTTGCAGACAATGTGTTGTACTCTGCAACCGGGCATGAGGGGCGAGGGAAGGGGAGCTCTGGGAGGTTAAAGGAAGTCGGCTAGACTTTGTGGCCAACCATGGCTGCGTCTCTGTGCTTCATTCCTGCAGGTCACTGGGCTCGGCTGCACTTCATGCTGTCCACTTCTGCAGGAATGCTCTCTAAATCTCTTTTCTCCTTCCGGCTGAAGGAATCGCCATCCACAGCCTGATTCCTCTTCTCTCCAGGCTGAGCTCCACAGGGAGCTCTGGGATGCAGGGCTGTGTCTATGGCTCCTTGGAGCTGTTTTCCTTTCCTGCCCCGCCAGTTCGGTTCACTCCCACTTGCCCACCTTTAGATGTTTCAGTGCGTGGCTCTCTTAGACTTGTTTGTACATTGAGCAGGGAATCCTTTGTTGAATTACAGCTGTTCAAACTGTTGAAACTTAAAGGAGAGAGACCAAGGGGATCTCTAGTACCACCGTTCCTCTGACGTCACTGAGATGAGAAATAGGTTTCTAAATGTCTTCGTATAAACTTGTCCCTTAGTCCAGTGGCTGCTACATATTGTATTTTTGGGTCATTGTAACATACATGTCTGAGATTCATGCCTGCTAATTATCCCTCCCTCATTTTTAACAGATTGCCAAAATCGAAAACGTCCATCATTTATGCGATTTGAGAGTTTTAAACCTTGCCAGGAACCTTTTAAGTCACGTGGATAATCTTAACGGGCTGAATTCACTAACTGAACTTAACCTGCGACACAATCAGATCACCGTTGTGGTGAGTATCGAAACGGAACCGGTGTGCGTTCCCTGGCTCTTCTTTTAAGGAAGTGAAATAAATGTTACAGCATTGCTGTGTGCAAAGTGAGCAGCTAAGGGAATTCCGATTTTTTCCCCTGAATTTAAATTGTGGATATAATCATTAAGTTTTATAATTTTTTGCTTTGGGAAGTATTAGAGTGTTTTCCATTTAAAAAGGTAAATATGAAATTAAAAACAGAATAGACATATTATCAGTAAATGAGTAAGCTTGTGTAAATGTATGCTGAGTCATTTCCTGTTTTGTCCTGAGTATAGAACTAATAAGAAGGAGGTTATTAGTGATTGAAAGTTGATGAATTGTTTATTGTGCCAAGAAGGAAAAACTGAGGAGGTTTAGGGCTATGCAGACGTGCATAAACATCATACCCTTTGCCATTTTTAAAGGGGCAGCTTGGTGTGGCAGCAAGAACATTGCATGGGAGTCGGAGGCCTCGTTCTAGTCTTAGCGCCATCTCTATCTCCTGCGTGGCCTTGGGTCAATCGCCGCAGCTGTGTGAACCTCCGCTTCCTTTTCTCTAAGATAAAGGCGCTGGGCTAGATTATTTTTGCGGTCCTGTTTGGTGCATCGATTCTGAAAAACCATCTAAAGGTGGGAGAGAACCGGCATGGGAGCAGGAGGAAAGGGTGGCGCTGTGGGGACCAAACTACAGAGAGGTGAGCCTGGGACTCTGGGGATGAACTTCGTCAGATTTATAGTTTTATTCAGCTTCAGCAAGTAAAGCACAGCTAACACGCGGTTATCTTGGGCACATGGGAAGAGCGCTAGAAATACGGCTTCCAGCTGTAAGATATGGTACAGGCCAAGCAGACTTCTAATGATTAATAAAAATATTATTTGTCCTTTTAACAAGTTTCCTTTGTTTACATGCAATAGGAAAACTACGTTAGGTTCTCTGTGGATATCATTTAAGCTCTTTCAAAGACACAATCTAACTTAACTTTTTCAAGACATTGAGTTCCTTCGTAAATAATTAAGCGTACCATAAGTGGTACGCTTGAAAAAGCTGGGGACAGATGATGTCTTATCTCTAGGCCTCATTGTACAGACTGGTTTCCTTTTAAAGTTTTCCCAGAAGATCTGAGCCACGTGATGCTCATATCTCTTGAAATAATTTCCAAGGGCCTTCTCCAGAGCAGGGATTCTGTCCTCCCCAGATTGGATTTAAATACCGGGAAGGGCTAATCGTCAAAGACGCACAGATTGAGTTTATCTGTTATGTTGCTGAGTCTCTCGGAACTGCTCAGGCTGGACTTAATCTGTCCTCCAGACAGTGGTTATGTATGGTAAGAACCCAAGGAGTTTTGGTGCGGTAGGGTAACATATCGGCCTAGCATTTTCTGGCCAGTGTTTTGTCTTTCTCTTGGAAAGTGCATTGTGTGTATCCAGGAAATTGCTCAGCCAGTTCCTTACTGAGTGTCATGTCTAATCGTTACTGTTATGGCTTAGGCAGCAGTAAACATCTTAGTGAAAGTGAAATTATGGTAATTTCTAAAAGTTAAAAATATACGCATGGCATCATTGTCATGATAATGAGCATTATGCATATTAATTTATAGGAAATTGTGAGTATACATGTAAGGATAAATGAATTTTATCCAACTTTTATTTTTTCTTTTTCAAAGCATTATTTTTCTAAGCTGAAAAAAACCAAGAGACCTTTAAATCTTAGGATTTCTTTCTTTTTTTCTTCATTATCTCTTCTTTCCTCCAGGGTCAGTTATCACACTTAATTATTTTTGCTTTTTTACTTTCTTTCATGGTTTTTATCCTTCGCAGTGGCTGGTAATTCTTAGATGAAGATCATGTTAAGTAGTGGCTAGGTCTTTTTAGCATAACGTCTCTCCCTAGAATGATCACTAGATTTGTAAGTTGAGTATCACACACCGGCAGCCTTTCCTTTTGAGTGAAGGAAGAGAAAAGGCAATCTTACTCTGTAATTGCCAAAATTAGAAAGACTTTTGCTGTTGGTAGAATGACTTTAGAATCTTTTGTGCCAGGAGAACTGCCACTCCTTTTTCACCTCTGGTCCCACTGCGAGTTATTAACCATCTCCATAGATAAAATACCCACGCTCTCCATCCTTCCCGGACAGATACTCCGTGTTGTTTAGAGACAAATCCTGAGTCCCCAGCTGAGGGTTTCCTCAGCCAGCGGCGCTGTACAGGGCTCCGTGTGGATATGCGTGTGTATGGCAGGAGTGGGGGTGGGCTGGGAGTGGCGCGGGTGCGTTGGTACTCCAGGAATAGCTGTTGAGTAGACAGCCCTTTACTTACACATCCACTTGATTAGTCACAGTCAACCGCAGGTCACACCCGCGCTTCACTGACTCCAAGCGTGCAGCAGAAGGGCATCGTGCCCCAAAGGTCGCTGCCTTTGTGATGCAGCATCAGCATCGCGAGTTCTGAGCGGCAGTTTTCTCTGTTCAGGGTTATCTCCAAATTCATCCTCTCTGCCTTCCAGCTCCCTGAAATTTATCAAATGTTGATCTGTTAATGATAACTGTTGTTTTTATCGTTTCCCTGGATTTACTCATTTTGTGGTTATTTTGTTTTGTGTTTGCTTCACCCATTCAGTCTCAGGAAGGACATGAAATAAATGAGCTACCTTTTTCACCATCTAATAAGAAACGTTCTCACTTTTTGATGTAGAAAAGTTATTTTTTGGTTGTTTTTTGTAGTTAAATTCATTGATCTTTTTCTTGGAAATTTTATAAAATTTAAAAGACATGTCTTTTTAGTTTATTTGGTATCTTTCCCTTTTAAAAAGATCATAAAACATTTCAGGTATTCCCAAAAGAACTTGTATCCACCAGTCAACTTAATGAATAAAAATGTTTCAATATAATTGAGGCCTTCTCTGTAACCCTCCCCCAACATGTTCCCTCCCTCCTTTGCAGAAGTGCCGCAGTTCTGAATTTGGTGTGCATTCCCAGGCATGTCTCTTTTCCCCATGTATGTCTGTATCCCTAAACTATATGCAGTAGTTGTTTTGCATGCTTTGAAATGTTCTCTAAATGGTATTATCATACTGTATATATCTTCTTTTTAACATTTAATCCCCTTATGTCCTCTTCAGCCCCTTAATCACCACACTCTGGTCCAAGTCCATGAGTCTTTTCCTTTTTGCTTGATCCCTCCACCCCTCACTTTCCCCAAATAGCTGTCATCCTGCCCTCTATGCACGGGTCTGTCTCTATTTCGCTTGTTAGTTCAGTTTGTTCATTAGATTCCACGTGTAAGTGCAGTCGTATGGTATCTGTCTTTCTCCGACTGGCTAATTTCACCTGCCATAATGTTCTCCAGGTCCCTCCGTGCTGTCACAAAGGGTAAAATTTTCCTTTCTTTTACAGTCCAGTAGTATTCTTTTGTGTAATGTCCCATAATTGTTTTCTCCACTCATCTACTGATGGACACTTGGGCTGTGTCCATATCTTGGCGATTGTAAATAATGCTGCAATGAACGTAGGGGTGCTTATTTTCTTTTGAATTAGTGTTTTGGGTTCCTTTGTATATATTCCCAGAAGTGGAATCACTGGATCAAAAGGCAGGTCCATTTTTAATTTTATCAGGTATCTCCATACTGCTTTCCACAGTGGTTGCAGCAGTCTGCATTCCCACCAACAGTGCACAAGGTCCCCTTTTCTCCACATCCTCTCCAACACTTGTTCGTTGGTTTATTGATGATGGCCATTCTGACTGGTGTGAGGTGGTATCTTTTTTTTTTTTTTTTAAGATTTTATTTTTATTTATTATTAGAGAGAGGGGAAGGAAGGAGACAGAGAAGGAGAGAAACAGCAATGTGTGGTTGCTTCTCACATGGCCCTCACGGGGACCGGGCCCGCAACCCAGGCATGTGCCCCGACTGGGAATCGAACTGGGACCACTTGGTTCCCAGCCTGCGCTCAATCCACTGAGCTGCACCAGCCAGGGCGTGAGGTGGTATCTTATTGTGGTTTTAATTTGCATTTCTCTGATATTCAGTGATGTGAGCATCTTTTCATATGTCTATTGGCCATCTGTGTGTCCTCTTTGAAGAGTGTCTATTCAGATCCTTTGCCCATTTTTTAACTGGGTTTTTTTTTGGTGTTGAGTTTTGTAAGTTCTTTGTAAATTTTGAGTATTAACCCCTTAAGAGATATATCAGCAAATATGTTCTCCCATTCTGTGGGTTACCGTTTTATTTTTTTGATGTTTTTCTTTGCTGTGTAAAAAATTTTTAGTTTTATAAAGCCCCATTTATTTATGTTTTCTTTTGTTTCCCTTGCCTGAGAAGCTATATCTGATAAAATGCTTATATGAGCATTGTCTGAGATTTTGCTGCCTATGTTTTCGTCTAGGATTTTTATGGTTTAGGGTCTAACATTTAAGTCTTTAATCCGTTTACAATGTATTCTTTTTGTGTGGTGTAAGAACGTGGTCTAGTTCCAATTTTCTGCACCAGTTTTCTCAATACTGTTCATTGAATAAAAGGTCTTTAGGCCATTGTATGTGCTTGCTTCCTCTGTTGACTATTAATTAATTGACTATACAGGTGTGGATTTATTTGTGGGCTCTCTATTCTGTTCCATTGATCTGTGTGTCTGTTTTTATGCCAGTACCATGCTGTTTTGATTACCATGGCCTTATAGTATAGTTTGATATTAGGTAGTGTGATTCCTCCAACTTTCTTCTTCTTTCTCAGGATCGCTGTTGCTATACGAGGCCTTTTGTGGTTCCATATACATTTCTGAAATATTTGCTCTAGTTCTGTGAAATATGACATTAGAATCTTGATAAGAATTGCATTGAATCTATAGATTGCTTTGGGTAGCATGGATATTTTAATGATGTTAATTCTTCCTATCCATGAACGTGTTATGTGCTTCCACTTATTTGCATCTTCTTCAGTGTCTTATACTTTTTTGAGTACAGGTCTTTTAATCCCTGGTTAGGTTTATTCCCAGGTATTTTATTGTTTTTGAAGCATCTGTGAATGGGATTGCTTCCTTAATTTCCCTTTCTGCTAGTTCATTATTGCCATATAAAAATGAAAGTGATTTTTAGATATTAATTTTGTGTCCAGCTATTTCCCTGAATTCATTTATCGGTTCTAGTGGTTTCTTGGTAGAATCTTTGGGGAGTTTTTATGTACAGTATCATGTCATCTGCAAATGACAGTTTTACTTCCTCCTTTCCAATTTAGATGCTTTTTATTTCTTCTTCTTGTTTGATCACTGTGGCTAGGACTTTCAATACTATGTTGAATAAGAGTGGTAGGAGCAGACACCCTTCTCTTATTCCCAATCTTAAGGGGAATGCTTTTAGTTTTTGCCCACTGAGTATGATGCTGGCAGTGGGTTTGTCATATATGACCTTTTTTATATTTAGGTGTGTTCCCTTTATTCCCACTTTGCTGAGAGTTTTTAATCATAAATGGGTGTTGGACTTTAGCAAATGCTTTTTCTGTATCTATTGATATGGTCATTTTTTTTTTTTAAGATCTTATTTATTTATTTTTAGACAGAAGGGAAGGGAGGGAGGGAGAGAAACAGCAATGTATGGTTGCCTCTCACGTGGCTCCCACTGGGGACCTGGCCTGCAACCCAGGCATGTGCCCTGACTGGGAATCGAACCGGCGACCCTTTGGTTCGCAGCCCACGCTCAGTCAACTGAGCTATATCAGCCAGGGCTGATCATGTGGTTTTTATCCATTTTGTTTATGTGGTGAATCCCATTTATTGATTTATGAATGTTGTTCCAGACTTGCATTACCAGGATAAATCCCACTTAATCATGGTGTATGATCTTTTAAATGCACTGCTGTATTAAGTTTGCTAAAATTTTGTTGAGGATTTTAGCATCTATGTTCATCAGGGATATTGGCCTATAATTTTCTTTCTTCATAGTGTCTTTTTCTGGTTTTGGAGTTAGGATAATTCTGGCCTTGTAAAATGAGCTTGAGAGCTTTCCCTCCTCTGTAATTTTTTTGAAATAGATTGAGAAGGAGAGGTGTTAGTTCCTCTTGGAATGTTTGGTAAAATTTGTTTGTTGGGAGTTTTTGGATTACTCTTTCGATTTCACTAGGTGTAATCTGTCTTTTCAGAATCTCTGATTCTTACTGATTTAGTTTTGGAAGGTTGTATGTTTCTAGGAATTTATCCATTTCATCCGTGTTGTCCAGTTCTTTGGCATATAGTTTTTCACAATATTTTCTTACAATTCTTTGTATCTCTTTGGTGTCAGTTATTTCTCCTCTTTCATTTCTGACTTTATTTATTTGGATCCTTTTTTTTTCCTTAATGAGTCTGGTTAAAGGTTTGTCAATATTGTTTTCTTTTCAAAGAACCAGCTCTTAATATTCATTGATTTTTTTGTATGATTTTTTTTTAGAGTCTATTTCACTTCTGCTCTTGTCTTTATTATTTCCTTCCTTCTACTCACTTCGGGCTTTGTTTGTGGTTCTTTCTCAGATTCCTGTAAGTGTGAGATTAGATAGTTTATTTGAGCTTTTTCTTGTTTTTAGAGATAGGCCTGTAACTATGACTTTCCCTGTTAGGACTGATTTCTCAGTGCCCCACAGATTTCGATTGTTGTGTCTGCATTTTCATTCGTTTCAAGGTATCTTTTGATTATTTCCTTCATCTCATTGTTGATCCATTCATTACTTAATAACATTTTTTTTAGCTTCCATGTCTTCGTGTGCTTTTCAATGTTCTTGTGATTGATTTCTAGTTTCATAGTATTGTGGTCCGAGAACATGCTTAATTTGGTTTCAAACTTCTTAAATTTATTGAGACTTGTTTTGTGTTCTAACATGTGGTCTATCCTAGAAAATGTTCCATGAGCACTTGAAAAGCCTGTATATTCTGCTGCTCTGGGGTAAAATGCTCTGAAGATGTCAATTAGATCCGTTGCTGTAATGTGTCACTTAAGGCCATTGTCTCCTTGTTGATTTTCTATCGGGAAGATCTGTCCATTGATGTCAATGGTGTGTTAAAATCTTTGACTATGACTGTATTTCTGTCAGTTTCTTCCTTTATGTTCTTTAAGCTTTGCTTCACATATTTAGGAGCTCCTATGTTGGGTGTGTAAATGTTTACTAGAATTATATCCTCTTGTTAGATTGTTCCCTTTTTTATGTTATGTCCTTCTTTGTCTCTTAAACCATTTACATTTAAGGGGATTATTGATAGATGCATATTTAGTACCATTTTATTGTTAGATAAAATGTTTTCCTCTGTTTTTTTCCTTTGTGTTTGTCTTCTTCTTAAATTAAGCCCTCTAACACGTGTTGCAGTGCTGTTTGGTGTTGACAAACTCTTGTCGCTCTTTCCTGTCTAGGAAGCTCCTTATTTCTCCTTGGATCTTAAATCGCCTTGCTAGGTAAAGTAGTCTTGGTTGTAGTTCCTTGCTTTTCATCTTGACTATTTCACACCACTTCCTTCTGGCCTGAAATGTTTCTGCTGAGAAATCAGATGCCAGTCTGATTGGTGCTCTCTTGTATGTAACTACCTTCTTTTCTGTTGCAGCTTTTAGGATTCTCTCCTTGTCTGTAAGCCTTGTCATTTTAATTATGATGTGTCTTGGTGTGGGCCTCTTTGGGACCAACTTGTTTGGGACTCTCTGTGCTTCCTGGACTTGTGAGTCTTTTTCCTTCACTAGATTAGGTCATTTTATTTGACCTAATTAGCTCACTAGTTTTTGGTGATTATATCTTCAAGTAGGTTCTCGATACCTTGCTTACTCTCTTCTTCTGGTATTCCCGTGATGCAGATGTTGTTATGATTCATGTTGTCCAAAATGTTTCTTAAACTTTCCTCATTTATTAAAATTCTTTTTTTCTTTTTGCTGCTCTGCCTGGGTATTTTTTTTCTACCTTGTCTTCCAAATCGCTGATTTGATCCTTTGCTTCATCTAACCTCCTGTTATTCCTTCCAGTGTATAATTTATTTCAGATACTGCATTCTTTATTTCTTAGTTGTCCTTTTTTATGGATTCTATGTCTTCCTTCATGCTGTTGAATATCCTTATAACCATTACTCTAAACTCTCTATCTGATAAGCTACTTGTCTCTATTTCATCTAGTTCTTCTGGAGAATTCTCTTCTTTAATTTGGGGTCTGTTTCTTTGTCTCCCCATTTTGGCTGCCTCTTTGTATTTGTTTCTGTGTATTAGGTCGATCCGCAAAGACTCTGGTGCAGACCTTTGTCAGATACTGATTGTGACTGGCCCTGGGCAACCTGTTTGGAGCTATCAGCAGTACACAGCCTGTGGCTCCCTCTGATGGGCCTGGGTGTGTGAAGGCTGCACACCAAGGCCAGACTTTACCAGCACTGGGCTTGAGAGAGGGTCAGCTACAGCCTTGGAGCTCCGCGTTAGTTGTTAATCAGCGATAGAGCCTCAAGCTGTACTCGGCAGCCTAGCTTAAGCTCCACAGGTTGGGGCAGAGTAATTCCTGTGGGCAGGGCTATTGCTTTCCCTGAGGCTGATGCCTCTTGGAGGGGAGTGCTCTGCCTCAGAAAGTTGGCTCCTGCATATGGGAAATGACTCAGCACAGAGATCCTGGAGGCTGTTCCTTCAGTTCTTTCCCCAGAGCCACCAGCCCCAGACTCTTCTCATGCGTCTCTAGTCCACTCTGCCCTTCTTTTACCGGAGCCCAGGGTAACTGGGTAAATGGCTGCAAACGGAATTTTGTGCATTAGCCCTTTTTGAGGCTCTCTGTGTCTCCAGCCATTTCTCCCTGGCAGACAGAAACCCGACTGCTTTTCACAGATGGATGTTACCTGGATTCCTTTCCCAGCTCTGGTGCTGTAGGCCGGGGAACCCAGCTTATGGTTTAGACCCCGCACTTCTCAAGGGGAGCTGCCCAGCTGGTGCAATATCCCTCTGGAACTTAGCTGCCCCTGCGGGCGCCCAGCCAGCCCTCTCATGCCTCCACTCTCCCTGCCAGTCGTGTTGTGGTAAAGTGCTTTGTTCGGCTTGCCAGTGGTTATAAGGCTTCTTTTCAGCTAGTGTCCAGTCGGTTATCAGGATGATTTCTCTACGCTTTAGTTCTAATTCTAGATTGGTCCTGGGACAGGTTAGTGTAGCTTCCACTTACTCCTCTGCCTGCTCATATCTCCTGTAAGTTGCATTTATTAACATTACGCTTTGACTTTCATGTATGTTGATACATACAGATCTGGTTCACTAATTTTCGTTGTAATATAGTATTACATCATATAATTATAACTCAATATTCATTCTTCTATTTATGGACAGTAATAGTTCTAATTTTTTGTTATTAAGAGTGGCATGAATAGCTTTTTTTACATGTCTTTTTGTGCATATATATAACAATTTCTCTGGATCAGTGACTTTCAGATATTTTTTAGTCATAATCTATGGTAATAAGTAAAATTTATTTAGAAACCCAATTATTAAATACATATTTATATGAGTACATTATGAACAATGTAAACAAGCATGTTTTTGAAAATATACCTGTCCTTACTGTAATTCATTCTGGTATATCCTATTTGATTTTACTTTATCTCATTAAAAAATATTGGTCTCAAAAAAAGATGTTGGTGTCAACCTACTGAGTTGATTTCTCGAACAGTGAAAAATCGGTTGCACCTGCATTTGAACAACAATGCTCAATGGTGGCTACTGGGGAGAAAGCTTGTCCTGTGCCGGGATTATGCACATTATTTCTCTTTATCAGATATCTCTGAGTTTTCCCAACGTGGTGATACCAAATTACATTTCCATCAGCACAACCTGAGAATTCCTTTAACTTCACATCTCGGTGATACTCGATGTTGTCAGAGCTTTTTGTTTTTGCCAGTCTTTTAACTATGAAATTGTACTGTATTGAGGGTTTGTTTTGAATTTCCAGTGGGTGAGGTGGCCTCTATTCTGAGCCCACTGTAATAACACTTTCCCCTTCTCCAGCCGATAAAGAAACACGTTTCTTTCGGTTTTGCTGTCTTTTGAGGAACGGTAGTAAAAATCATCAATAGTTTTCTTTATTGTTCTGGGTTTTGTTTCTTTGCTTGTTTGGAAAGTCATTCCTTTATAAGCTGCAGACGTAGAGATATTTTTCTATATTGTCTAACGAAAGTTTGACAGTTGTTTTCCCATGTAGGTGTTTCATCTATTTGGAATTGATTTTTGCTGTAGTGTGAAGTTGAAAGCCAGTTTAATTTTTTTCTCATTTATTTAAAAGTGAATTTTTTCTACCTTTCCCTCTCCCCTTGGTAGTGTTTAGCTTTAACAAAATGCATATCTGCATACGAATGGTTGGCACAGGAGCTCCCGGGCCTGTGTAACGGGTGCATATCCATGTTCCGGTTTGACAACACCGACTCCATCATTGGAACTTTCTGTCATGTTCTAGGAGCTAGTGGGACCGGGCCCCTACATTCCTTTTTCTTCCCCTTTGTTCCTTTCCCAAGGTGGCTCCTTCATTCCTTGTTTTTAAAAATCATCTGGGTCCTTTCTTCATCTGTATACATTCTGGAAATAGCAGGTAAAGTTTCATGCATAATCCTGCTGGTCTGTGTTTGGAATATCTTTGAATTTGAAAACAGTTTTTTATGATATTGAGCCTGCACTATCATGATGTGAACATGTCATTAATATGAATGACATCATGTTAAGACAGCCCATCTCTCAGTTCATTTATGTCTAATTTAATGATTTTATGCTTCTCTCCATAGAAAACTTACTTGTTTTTTTTTTTTTTTCATTTTGTTTAGGTTTCTTCCCAGGTATCTTATAGTTTTTGTTGTTATTGTAATTTTCTTTTGGTCAGAAATATATTTCTTACTATTATTGAGTATATGGAACAACAGTTGATTTTGGTTCATTGATGTAATATCTAGCAGCCTTGCTCTAACACTTAATAATTCTAATACTATATGTGCAGATTATCTTAGGTTTTTTATTTAGACAATTATAATTTTTTGCAAACAGTGATAGTTTTTCCGTAGTCATTATAGATTTTACTTCTTGTTTGACTGAACTTTCAGTTTGACTGAACCCCTAGTACAAAGTTGGGTAAAGAAGTAAATATGTCTTGTTTTTTATTTATTTTTAAAAGATTTTCAAAAGATTTTATTTATTTACTATTAAATAGAAGCAAAGGGAGGGAAAAAGAGAGGGAGAGAAGCATCGTTGTAGAGTTGTCTCTCTAGTGCCTCCTACTGGGGAACCTGGCCCACAACCTAGGCATGTGCCCTAGACTGGGAATTGAACCAGCTACCCTTTGGTTCACAGGGTGGCACTCAACGCACTGAGCCACACCAGCAGGTCCTGTTTTTTATTTTGAAGAGAACACATCACTACCTATATTTGGTAAATGCCATTTATTAGCCTATTATTTATAAAGAAAAAGTTATTCTTTATTTTTAGTTTGTTTAGGGTTTACATTATAAATGGTTGTTGGGTTTTATTAAATGATTGTCCTATAATTCTTAGATTGATCATATGGATTCTTATTTGAAAATTAAGTTTGTCCATTACATTATAAGATTTTGTAATGATAAGTTATTCTAGCATTTTTGGTCATTATATATATTACAGGCTATAGTTTCTATACATTCCTGATTTTTCTTGTTAACATTTTATTTACAATATTTATATCCATGTTAATAAAAGAGATTGGCCTGTAATTTCTTTTTATTGCTCTTTTCTGGTATGAAGTTCATACTGGCCTCATAGAATACATTGTGGGTGCTTCCTACTTCAATAGTTTGTGATTCCCTGTTTTGACTTCTTATTTATTGTAGACCTCATTTTACATGAGGTAAAGAAGATCTGTTCCTTGAAATGTATGGAACTTATCTGTTAAATAGTCTGGGTAGTTTTAAACTGTTGAACTCAGTAGTAACAGTGGACGTTGGTTTTGATATGTTTTCTTTCATCAGAACTCACTTTCTTTTCCAGCTGCTCTATTTGTAGTCATATCTTCCGTCACTTCTAATACTGCTTCTTTATACACTCTTTTTTCCGGATCACTGTTACGTGAAGGTTGTTTATTTTCCTGATAGTTTTAAAGAACCAGCTTCTGGCTTCATTGAACCTCTCTCATGGCTTATTAGTCTGTGGATTTTTGTTATCTCTTATTTCCTCTATTCTAGTTTTGTGCTGGATATTTTATACATTAGTTTTCAGCCTTTTTTATTTTCTAATGCAAGCTCTTAAGGCTATAAATGTCCCTCTAAGAACCACTATAGTTTCTTCCTACAAGTTTTAAAATTTAGTGTTTTTATTGTGAGTTAGTTCTAAATACTTTCTGAGTTGCATTATGGTTTGTTCTTTGATCCATGTGCTGTTAAGAAGTATATTTAAAGTTTTTGATACAGATTTCTTTTTTTGCCATTCTTTTCTTATTTATTGCATTGTGGCCAGTCAATGTGGATTGTACGTGATCAGTTCTTTGACGTTTGTCGAAGTTTGCTTTATTGCCTTGTTAACGTTCATAGTCAATACTTAATATTTGCCTAGTATATGGCCAGCATTTGAAGCTGTTTTTCTAGGTGTGCATGAACATAAAACTGATGCATCTTCCTGGTAAATTGTTGCTCTCATCACTGTGTATTGTGCATCTTTATTGCTCACTCTTCCGTTGAGCAAGTGTCTTATGAGCAGGGCCATATCCCAGGCACTGTTCTAGGTACGTAAGTATGTATCAGGAAGTTAATAATAGTTCTCGCCTTAACATTATTTAGTGTATTGTTAATACCAGCTTTCTTTTGGTCCCTTTTCCCTGGTGTATCTCTTTTATTCCTTAACCTTTTACAGTTTTTAAAATTTTTACATAATTTCAGAAAATGCTGCAATGGTATAAAGAATTCCCACTGCCTGTTAGTCAGATTTCCTAAATGATATAACAAGACATTGTTAAAAAAAATTGAAGACGTGACTCCTTCTCTAACTTAGAATCTGGAATATAACTTCTAGGCAGAGAATTGATCTATTATACTAATTGTGATTACTGATATGTTTAGATTTACCACTACAGTATTTCTCATGCTTTCTATTTGTCCTGCTTTTCCTCTGCTTTTTTGCTCTTGTGCCTTATTTCAGGTTGA
This sequence comes from Micronycteris hirsuta, assembly GCA_004026765.1. Taxonomy (NCBI): domain Eukaryota; kingdom Metazoa; phylum Chordata; class Mammalia; order Chiroptera; family Phyllostomidae; genus Micronycteris; species Micronycteris hirsuta. Next base: position 15,792 of record PVJI01016764.1, read on the forward strand.
TGGCATTTTCACTGTTCTTTCTTATTCACTTTAATGGTTATTCTTAACATTTTAAGGTGCACCCTTGACTTAAATAATACAAGTTAATACACATCCATACCATTTTCTCAAATAAGGACCTTAGAATCATTTAATCCAGTAAACCCATCCCACTTTACATGTTTTTGTTGCCTAGTATATTCTTTTTATGTTTTTACTCTCAAAATTAGATGTTTCAATTGCTGATATTTTCAATCAGTGCTTATTGGGACTCACCTATATTGGTTTGGGCTTACCGCTCCTCCCAAAATATGTAATTTAGATAAAGGTCCTTAAGATGACTTTGGAGGTAGTAAACTCTTTCAGTTTTTGTCTAATAATGTGTTTATTTTGCTTTTAATTATGATGTATGGTGTGACATGGTTGACAGTTATTTTTCTCCCAGATATTCGAAGCTCTTATTCCATTGTCTTTGGTCTTCTGTTACTGTAATTAAACTGTCTACTTTCGTTATCATAGACAGTCTTCTTTGTCTTCCTTTAGTTGCTTTTAAGAGTGTAGCTTGCTTTTTTAATCCCTTCAGGCTCACTGCGTTGTGTGTAGATGTGGAACTACCGTATTCCACCCATTTAAGACACTGTTTGCCCATATTTCAGCAACTCTGAAATCCGGGCACGTCTTACCATCTACAGCATCTTTTTTTTAATCCTCCCCTGAGGATTTGTTTATTGATTTTTAGGGAGAGAGGGAGGGAGGGCGAGAGATAGAAACATTGATGCGAGAGAGAAACATCGATCGGCTGCCTCTTGCACTTGCCCCGACCTGGGATCAAATCAAAAACTGAGGTATGTGCCCTGAGCTGACTGGGGACGGAACCTTTTGGTGCACAGTGCGACACAACTGAGCCACCAGCCAGGGCCAATCTGTGGCATCCGAAAACCACTGTAGAACGGGCTACAGCAGTTTCATTGCTTAAGTATGTGTGAACTTGGTTATAACTGTTTATAGTGTTGTCATTTCAATTGTAGTGCATGTTTTGAATTTAATCACTGTTCAAAATGTATTTAAAGGATTACATCATGATTTGGCATTGAAATGAAACTTTAGTCTATTAAAAAAGACATGAAACTAGCTAGAATAGCAAAGCTAAAAGTTTAATATTAGTAAACATTTTTTATTGGAGGAATGGCTGCAATTTCACATTTTCTTGCTAATTAGTAGTGAAGTACTTTCAAAGGACGATAACCAAATTCGGTGAGACTGTCGCACTCTGGCTGTTCGTCATGTGCCAATAACGCAGCTGACGGCAGGAGAAATTACACAAACTCATCGGAATAGATGAAGAAATTTCAAACTAACAAGAGGCTGTCTGAATAATTCATGGCGGTGTGTTAGCACATTCACGCTGCTATAACAAAATACCACCGACTGGGTGGCTTCTAAACAACAGAAATTTATTTCTCACGGCTCTGGAGTCTAGGAAGTCCAAGATTAAGGTGGTAGCATGGCTGCATTCTGGTAAGAGCCCTCTTCCTGGCCCACAGCTAGTGCCTTTTAACTGTCTTCACACGGTGGAAGAGACGGGAGGGCTCTGCAGGGTCTTCTCTGTAAGGCACTAATCCATTCATGAGGCTCCATCTCACAACTTAAGCATGTCTTGAAGTCCCCGCCTCCTAATACCACCATCTTTGGGGGTTTGGGTTTCAGCATCTGAACTTCGGGAAACACAAACATTTAGACCACAGTACTGGTGTTTCTTTGTCAATATCAAACATACAGAAAGGGATCGGTGTGGAAGGAGTCCTGCAGACAGTCATAGAGCACACTCTCAGTGTGCGCTGCATCACCAGCGTGTTCCATGACACAGAGGACAGTGCTGTCTGAACAGCCATAGACATCACTCTTTACATGTGTTCCGAAGGTGGACTCTTGCATGCAGGTTTTTCCTCCGTAATTTATCAAGGTGTAAGTGAGATACCGTAAAATGAACAAATCTTAACTGTACAGTTTATTTGTAAATGTATGTATATTTTCATGTGACTGCCACCCAGATCAAAAGAGAAAACTTTGTATCACTCCAGAAAGTTCTCCTGTGCTGACGTTTCCTGCCCCAGATCCTTCCTGACTCCTATTTTTATGGATTAGTCGAGCCTGGTTTTGAACTCTTTATGTGTGTGCGAGTGTGTATAGGTGTGTCCTCTGTTGTGTACTAAACAAATGTTTTGATATTCATCCATTTTATTGTATTTATCAGTTTTTTTAATTGCTGAATTGTATTTACTGTCTATACAGTTTGCTTTTTCATTCTTCTGTTCACAGGCATCTTGGTTATTTCCAGTTTTTAATTCTTGCAAATAAAACTGCTATAAATATTTTTTTAAAGATTTTATTTATTTATTTTTAGAGAGAGGAGAAGGGATGGAGACAGAGAGGGAGAAAGCAATGTATGGTTGCCTCTCACATGGCCCTCACTGGGGACCTGGCCTGCAACCCAGGCATGTGCCCCGACTGGGAATCGAACTGGGACCCTCTGGTTCCCAGCCCGTGCCCAATCCACTGAGCTACACCAGCCGGGCTAAATATTTTTATATATTTTATTTATATATTTGTTTTGCTGGACTTGTACCCTCATTCCTCTTAAGTAAATAAATACATAGGGGTGTCATTACTGAGCCATAATGGATGGATGTCTAGATTTATTAGAAAATGCCAGGCACGTGAAGTGACTGTCCCATCTTACACTCCCACTAACAATAACTGAGAGTTCTGATTGCTCTACATCCTTGCCAATGTTTGCATTGACAGTCTTGATAATTTTGGTGCTTCTGTGATTCTCATGACAGTTTGGTTTGTAGTTCCTTGATGACTGATGACGTTGAGCATCTTTCACGTATTTATTGGCTATTCTGACATACCCTCTTGTGATGTATCCATGCGAGTCTTTGCCCATTAAAAGAGTTGGGTTATTGTCCCTTTATCATTGAGTCATAGCAGGTCTTTATTCTCGATTCCGGTTCTTTATTTGATCATGGTACTGAGTGTATTTTCTTCATGGCGTATCTTTTTGCTTTCTTAACAATGTTTTTGCTAGGTCAAAGCTTCACCTTTTTGTGAAGTGCAATCTATCGACTTGTTTCCTTTCATCATCAGTGCCTTCTGTCTTGTCCCGACAGTCGTTGCCTATCCCAGTATCACAATATCCCAGTATCACTCCTGTGTTTACTTCCAGATGTTTCATGGTTTTACCTTTCACTTTAGGTCTGTGATTCATCTTCAGTTAAATTTAGGTGCAGTGTGAGTAGCGGTAATGGTTCATCTTTCCCTGATGGGGATATCTATTTGCACATTGACTTTTATTGAAAACGTATTGCTCTCCCCGTTGAATGAAATGGATATCTTTGTTGAAATTTAGTCATAATCAAATGAGTCTTTTTCTGGACCTTCTTTTCTATTTCATCTATTTGTCTACCATTTTGCCAAAACTACACTGCCTTATAGTTGAGTCGAGATACTTTGGGAGTTCATTTATTTAATGAATTTATTTTGCTTAATTTTTACATATGCATAAGAATGATATTTGGTTAAAAACATATGGTTCAGTAAATCTATAAGAACTCTTTCGGTAATAATGATATAAACATTCTAAGTGATAGATTATTTTCTTACTGGTTAATTATAAGTTTATTTTCACCAAGTGTTATGTAAAATAATTATAAGATGGTATCTTAGATATGATTTTCTAAAATATATTTTATTGATTGTGCTATTACAGTTGTCTCATTTTTTCCTCCTCTTTATTGCTCTCTGCCCTGCACCCCACCTTCCACCAGGATTCCTCCCCCTTAGTTCATGTCCATGAGTCATACATAAAAGTTCTTTGGCTTCTCCATTTCCCATACTATTCTTAACCTCCCCCTGTCTATTTTGTACCTACCAATTTATGCTTCTTCTTCCCTGTACCTTCTCCCCCATTCTCTCCCCTCCTGCTTCCTCACTGATAACCCTCCATGTGATCTCCATTTCTGTGATTCTGTTCCTGTTCTAGTTGTTTGCTTAGTTTGTTTTTGTTTTTTAATTTCAGTTGTTGATAGCTGTGAGTTTGTTGTCATTTTACTGTTTATAGTTTTGATTATCTTCTTTTTCTTAGATAAGTCCCTCTAATATTTCATATAATAAGGGCTTGGTGATGATGAACTGCTTGAACTTGACCTTATCTGGGAAGCACTTTATTTGCCCTTCCATTCTAAATGATAGCTTTGCTGGGTAGAGTAATCTTGGATGTAGGTCCTTGCCTTTCATGACTTCAAATACTTCTTTCAAGCCCCTTCTTGCCTGTAAGGTCTCCTTTGAGAAATCAGCTGACAGTCTTATGGGAACTCCTTTGTAGGTAACTGTCTCCTTTTCTCTTGCTGCTTCTAAGATTCTCTCCTTATCTTTAATCTTGGATAACATGATTATGATGTGCCTTGGTGTGTGTTTCCTTGGGCCCAACTTCTTTAGGACTTTCTGAGCTTCCTGGACTTCCTGGAAGTCTGTTTCTTTTGTCAGATTGGGGAAATTCTCCTGCATTTTTTTTAAGTAACTTTTCAATTCCTTGCTCTTCCTCTTCTCCTTCTGGCACCCCTTTGATTCAGAAGTTGGAACGTTCAGGGTTGTCCCAGAGGTTCCTAAGCTTCCCTTCATGTTTTTGAATTCTTGTTTCTTCATTCTTTTCTGGCTGAATGTTTATTTCTTCCTTCTCTCCAGTGTTGATTTGAGTCCCGGTTTCCTTCCCTTCATTATTGGTTCCCTGCATATTTTTCTTTATTTTACTTTGTATAACCTTCACTTCTTCCTCTGTTTTGCGTCCATACTGAGTAATTTCTGTGAGCGTCCTGGTTATCAGTGGTTTGAACTCCAAATCTGATAGGTCATCTATCTCCTCATCGCTTAGTTGTTTTTCTGGAGCTTTGATCTTCATTCTGGGTCATATTTCTTTGTCTTGGTGTGCTAGTCTGCTGAACATTTCTTCTTTAACTCCTTGGTTGTGGGACTCCCGTGCAGTTTGATTTTCTGGCAATTATGGTTGTTTTTGTTTTAAATTTGTTGTTGTCATCCTTTTGGTTTTGAGGAAGTAAAGCATATCTACCTATACCTCTATCTTGGCTGGAGTCTCCCATTCATATGATTAAATATGGTAAATTTATTGGCATACCTAATATTTGTGTTTCCTGAATCTGCAGGTTCATATCTTCTATTAATTATGGGAAAATTCTGAGCCTTTTGTATTTTCAAATACTGCTTCTTCCTATTTTCTTTCTACATTTTAAACATCTGTAAGCGTAGTGTGGATCTTCTTGTTCTGTTGTTTCTTAAAATTTCCATCATTCCTATTTCTCTGTGCTACTTTTTTATATTTTTTACTACTTCTTTTAAAATTTTTTAATTATTTATTTTTAGGGGAAAGGGAAGGGAAGGCGAAGGAGAAGGAAAGGGGGAGAAACATCAGTGTGCAAGAGAAATATCAATCTGCTGCCTTTCATGTGCCCCCCACTGGGGAGCTGGCCCCCAACCCAGGCCTGTGCCCTGACCAGGAATTGAACCAGCGACCATTTGGTTCACAGACTGGTGCTCAATCCACTGAGCCACCCCAGCCAGGGCTTTACTACTTCTCTAGTGCTGTTTTCTAGGTCATTAACTGTTTCCTCAGTTTTGTATAATCTAATTTTCAGTCCATCCATTGAATTTTTAGTCATGACCATTATTTTTTGTTTCTAGAAGTTCAGCTTGGTTTTGTTTTTTTTTTTTAATGAACATTCAGATTGCATTATTTGTACCAATCATACTTCCTCATGTTTTGATTTGTTTTATTTCTATAGTAGGTATCCTTTTTATATATTTGTAAGATTGTACTTATTTTTAGAGAGGGGGAAGGGGAGGAGAAAGAGAGGGAGAGAAACACGTACGGTTGCCTCTTGCAGCCCACGTTCCAGCATGTGCCTGATGGGAATCGAACTGGTGGCTTTTCACGTTGGAGAACAATGTCTGACCGCGTCACAGCGGCCAGGGCTCTGTAATCATTTTAAACGTGGATGTGCCAGTTCTCCATTTGCTTCCTGAAATTTCTGCGGACTCTTGCTCATGCTAATTTTTTTTTCACAGGTTAAGTAGTTTGGGATAGTCAGCATGTTGCAGAGTTTGAGCTGAGTTGGTGTCTTTCAGAGAGTTTTGCCGAGGGCGCTGGGAGCGCGGGTGCTAGGGACCGCTTGTTATGAGGAGTCTTGTCAGTTCGCGCGTGGGATGGAGCTTCAAACTACAAATTTAAGTGAGGAAAGGCCTGTGGTTATGAGGGTGAAGCTTCTTCTCTTTTTTTCCTAACTGTTAAATCTAGCTCTTCTAGATGATTGAGACTAGAAATCTCTGTAGTCAGAGTATCAGTGCCTGCTTTCTGGTCTCATTTCCAATTCCCTTGATTCTTTCTTTGTGTGGGGAAGTTCCAACAGTGCATAGGAGAAAACCAGACAGGAAGAGTAGCTTGTGGTTAGATCGCCTGAGATTTATTGCCATGTAATGGGTAGTAAAGCAATATTAAAAGCAGATGTGCATGTTAATGCCTTTGGGCAACAGAGCAGGATAACGGGCTATTTTTCACCGGCATTTAAATATATGATTAGAGTCATCGATGTGATGACTTACACATATTATTCCTCGTGTAAAATGTGTCCGTGTCACAAAGTGATGGCTGAAGCATGTCGTCATTTTGGAATTAATTTAATAAATTTCTATAAAAATACTACTTGTTTTTGTTTTTTCAAACTTATTCAATGCTTTGTTAATAACTATGTTTCCGGTTCTCAAAATTAAAATGAGTGCCCCTATATGATTTGACTCTGACTTCTTTTATATGGGAGAATAAGTAGCAAGGTGAGAGTAGCTGTGATTTTATTATAGTCATCTTTGTCCTATGCGGTGCATGCCAAAGCCTTGTCTCCTTGCCTTTCTTCTTCCTTATTCCTCTGCAGGAGGCCACTCTAAAAATAGTTCCAGGGATAGATGTCGTGCACACGGTCAGATTGCTGAATCACTTAGTCCTTTTGTGAAGTTTAGGGATGTGGGAAACAGTGAGCAGAGTAGGGGAAGCATGTTTATCAAATGGCAAGTGACTATACTTCTGAAAAATAAAGAGTATAATTCTCTTAATAATCTCGTAATAATTTTATTTAAATATATTTTAAAAGGATTATATTTTTTAAAGATGTAAAATGATTTTGAATCTTCCAGAAAGCTTCGAATTCTCAGGATTGTGTTTTGTTATATATAATAAATTTGAGACTATGTGCTCATCAGTTATTGCTTCTTGGCAGTAGTTTTCTGCCTATGATATTATTCTCTCCAGAAAAGAGTGGTTGGGAGGGTTTAGTGCTTGACAGTGAAATAAATATACTGACTTCTTCTTAAAGCTGTGAGAATTTAGCTTTCTTACATTATCCTTAGACCCCATTTCTCCTTTCCCCATCACTGCAAAATAATAGCACTTGTTGGGTAAGCAGATTGCTGAATGCTGATTTCCCCAAAATACCACCAGGGTAACACGCCTATTAGAATGCTAGGGATTCATTCCACAATAGACCTCAGAATTGCTAGAAAAAAATAAAGAAATTTATAATTTTCTTTGAAAAATGAAATTTGGAACAACAAAAATTATTGTATAATTATTTTGCTTTTTAAATTTCTGGAAAGACTGTCTATTAAAGTGGTTATAAGGATATATGTAATTGAATTCTGATTTTCAGTTTTTCAGTTTGTTGTGAATATTTTTCATAGCTCTAGCAGGTCATGACAGTTTGAAAATTTGATACAGACTTCTGTTAAAATTTTGTTTTATAAATGAAGATAAATATAAAACATTACAGTTTAATCAAAAGAATATTAAAAAGAACCTTTCTCACAGATTATCTCCTGATGGAACCTGACTGTATAACTAGCAAAAATATGTGTCTTGGATGGCGTCTGTAGTCTCTGCAGGCGGTAGGCTGGACCTCAGAGAGACACGCTTATTTTTTAAGGTGCCTTGATTCAGAGGAGGTCCAGGCGACTGCCTCTCAGTTTCTCCCAGTTAGAGGTCGGCAAACGATGCTTTTACCCAGAAGTATCTCAGGGAGATTCCAGGAAGACTCTGGGAGAAGAGACTCCCCGAGACTGAGAGGCCTTCCCATTACCTGTGTCTCCATACTTGTAGAGATCAGACGGGAAACGAGCTGCCACTGCCTCTGGAAAACAGGCCCTGGAGTAAAATGAGCCCCCACTAGCCTGTGGCGCACCCCACACCTCTCCTTTCTGGGAGTGTCAGCGACATCGCTGGTAGAGCTCATTCAAGAGCTTTGTCAAATGTGGAGCCTGTCACCCACTGAGGGGACTGTGGCTGCCTCCCTGTTTTATGCAGAGTTATTCCTTGCCCATGGTTGACAAACCCTAAAAAATCCCTCACTCACAGCTATGGAACAGCGTTTCAGGGCTGGGCCTCAGAATGGCAACGTCGCGTGAATGGTAAACATAGCCAATTGGTCACTGCAGTTACATTTGTTTCCTACTGTTTAGGGTCTCAGGGATTGAGAGAAGGTCAGATTTGATTTGGCCTAAATATTGGTCACAGTAATATGTAACATATATACATTTATATTAGCATTCTTCAAACTTATGTAACTAGAAATTACTGTAATTATATTGCCCTTAAAAATAGTAACCATTTCATGGGAGACATGCCAGTGTGCAGTGTTTTGAGGAGCAGAGTAATAGAAGTCACGATAAATGGAACCGTGTCCTGCCTCAGACTCCAGGGTCGTTTATGAGCCTGGGTCACCTTCCTCCCCACAGCCCCTGCCCTGCAGCAACCCCGGCTGTCCGCTCTTCTCCTGTGAGTGATGCGGTTGGAGACTAAGCTTCCCCCAAAGATTCTCTTACCCCATCCAGTATGTCCTACTTCTCAGGGGTTGTGTCTTTTCGCTTAATGAAACCAGGTAGCTTTATTTGTAGTTTGTGATTTTAAAAAATCACATGGCCAAAGATTTCAAAATTCGCTGAGTATAACTACTTCTAAATAAGTGGCAGAGGTGTGCTTTGGGGGCTGTCCCTGCACAGAACAGGGTGGCTTCCCAATGACAGAACCTCAGTCCTTGCTTGGACTAGAAATTGCCCTTAAGGTGCCCTTCAGTGACCTTACTATGATCTGCTTTTAGTTTTATGGGGGAATTGTCTGTGTTTTGGTTCATTTGTAACTGAGTGGCATATTTCCATGGGTTTGAGAATAGGGAGGTAAATTGGCTTTGAAATTCTCAGTACTGTTTGGAAAGCTAATTGCATAAATTGAAAATTGAAAGCATTTGAACAGCTCCCTTTTAAAAATGATTTTTCACAAATGTTTGCTCCTACTACATTTGTGCTACAGTTCAAACGCTGAAGAAGCATTTTGGCTTCTTTCCCAAAAGAGGCTGGCAGCAGCATCTCGCCCTGTTCCCTTCCGAGCTTTTTACCTTGTGAGTGGTGCAGCTTGAAGCTCTGCGGATGTGCGGAAACCCTCCCATTTAATCTGCAGTGGAGAAGAATGGAGCTCAACGTCCAGTAGAAATCAATGGTTTAGCAAGGTTGCAGTAAATAGAATGACTGTGTATTTCACCAGCTGAGCTAGAAGACATGTATAATATTTCCTTTGCTGTCAGCTGATAAATTTTTGCCTTCTGTTTCCTTCTAGAGAGATGTGGATACTTTGCCCTGCCTCCAACGTCTGTTTCTCAGCTTCAACAATATATCTAAGTAAGTGGGAACTCCCGACTTGTCATTTACGAATAGCTTGCTTGTGTGGGTTCTGGTGCTTTAAAATAAGATTGTAAGTGCCTTGGAGAATTTATTGACATGTGAGATTTTAAATTGGAAATGATAGGGCTGTCTGTGACTAAGTTCTTGGTGGAAAAAACAAAGCTCTGATGTGCGTTAGTGTTTCTAATACTAAAATGATGAAATTAGTATAACGTGCTTTTTATTTCATTATACTTTAGAAATGCTGTGTTGAAAAATGTGGAAATTTCAGTATACCTTTTGCTGTCCTTTGTTTGACATTTACTGCACTAGTCAGTCGAGTTAGAATTTCTTTCATAAATTATCTACAGTCTGTATGGCTGCTAAACAGTTTCGATGTATTAGTGTCAGAGACACTTGCTAATTAGGCTATAACTTCCAACTTGGTATCCCTACTTAGAGCTAAGGCTGCCAAGAGGTGGAATATTAAATATATAAGTGTATAAATGTCATTACAGAGATTTGAAGCATATTGTCCTTTACGTTGTGATACAGTCTGAGTCGGTGTCAATGTGGCAGATTTCAGAATGGGAGCTGAGACAAGCTGTCAGACTTTCCAGTGTGGAGGGACCTCTATTCCTTCCCTGATTTTTTCCTTCTCTCTCCCCCTAGCCACTTAGTTTGAACTCAGCTTTATAACAGACTACCCCTAAGTTTTTTAGTTTTTCTTCGAGGCTGTGCTTTGAACCTGCTTTTATAACATGGTAGGAATGAAGTATGAAAGAGTTTAGAGCCCATCTCTTTCTGGCCTCTAGGTCTGTGCTTCCGATTGTTCAAAACTGGCTTGGTTTTTATGCACTTTCTGTTTGCACCCTTCCCCCCATCAGACTTGGGTCACCCGTATCCTTGTTCTGTATATCTGAAGGTTAGAGATGAGATCCAGATGGCGAACTTTGCAAATAGGCATTATTTCAAAGAAAATGCCCTGAATCTGTCTCTTCTTCTTCTGTGGGGAAAGCATTGAAGTTTTCTGGAGTATTTTCTCTCTCTCTCTCTTTTTCATTTTATGTTGAATGCTCTCCTAGCTGCCTTTCTACCTTGCCGAGGAGGTAGGATTTATTTTTCAATGGCAGTGGAAGGGACACTCAATTTTCTTTAGGGAATTTCTACCTAAAGACCACTAACAACTGTTTTGAGAGGATAATTTCCCATTCTCACAATACATTTTTCTCATGTCTCACATTATTAACTGTTTAAGGTGCTACAGACCCTTAGATTCCCCCAACCTGTGGTTGAACTCATTACTCTGTTTCTTGTCTGGTTTATGGCGAGTAATTTAAATAGAGATATAAATTTGTGGGTAGGGGTTATGATGTTCCAGGTCCCCAGGATCCCTGAACTCCTGGCGTCACTGCAGAACCATCTCAAAATGGTACTATCCTGTTTCTAGCAAGACCTGGAACCAAAGTTTACAAGTAACACTTGTGAATACCACTCACAAGTAACACTTGGGTGCCCTCGACTGCTCCCCCCGCGAACCGAAGGACGGGGGCAAGATCAGAACCTGAACACTGGGAACCCGTTCAGAAGCGAAGGGTCCATTGTCCAGGAATATCTGGTGCCGACACCACCTAATCCGGCCCCAAACCCTGGGTTGGGAAGGCAGATTTGAGCCTGCCTCCTGTCTCCTAGTCAGTTGACTTGCAAATAAAAGCCTATTCTTTTCTCAAAAGCCAGCGCGGTGCCGTAGTATTGGCTTCTATGTGTGTTGGTGACAAGCCCCTGCTTGTAACACCGGGTCTGTAGGGAGTTGGTTTAAATTGCTTATATTTATGGAATTTTCTTACCAACCTATAAATGAGGTTCACCCACCCATATCTATATTAAAATAAAGATATGGTTAATGGGATGAATATTTATAACTTTCTTTAAAAAGCATGATTTTGCAAGAAATTGCAGTAGAAGTTAGTCAACAATTTCAGGGCTTTCGTTTTCTTCCTAATTGCTTACTGTGTCTGAGCGTGGGCCTGGCCCTTGTCTTTTCTCTGCAGCTTCCAGCTGAAGTACTTGGAGGCTGAGTACATTTTCCGCTTTGCTCCTGTTCATGCGTGTGGCCCAGGGGATAGTATGTAGCGAATATAATGGTCCGAGGGGAAAAGTCAGAGTTGAAGCGTTGAAAACATTTCTGTAAAGTTTCTTAGGACACAGATATTTCAGATAGCTGGGCCATTAGATGATCTGTAGTGACACCTCTAGTATCTTTTCAGGGCCCAAGAGCCCAGCTATAGTCCTAGCACAGTAGACTTGCCTGGTTTTACAAAGGGAGACCCAAAAAAACCCCTGGAATTATCTTCCAGAGGGCGGGCCCCTTGTAGTGCAGGCTTCCCCCAGTAGGTGAGTGTTCTAGGAACCCGTCTGTGTCAGTGCGCCAGCCAGTGTTGTTGTGAGAGGCTGTTTGGCTTCAGTGAATTTTTTCGGAAGACTCTTTCAACATGTTTGCCCATTTCATGATGGGTGGTTTATGAGCGCACCTGCCCGCAATGTGTTCAGCGGTTTTTGACCAAAAACAGCACGACCCTGTACCCCGCCCTCCCTATCCACCCGATCTCACCCTGAGTGACTCTTTTTTGTTTCCCCGGATGAAAAAAGTCCTCAAAGGGAAATGTTTTGTTGATGTGGAAGAGGTGAAACAAAAAATGGCAGAAACACTAAAAGGCATCAAAATTGACAAGTTCAAAAACCGTTTTGAGCAGTGGGAGAAACATCTGGATAGGAGTGTTGCATCAAATGGAGAGTACCTTGAAGGTGACTGAGTTTAAACATGTAAGAATAAATACATCCCATTTTATGAATAAATTCCATTTTGGGGGGTCCCCTCTTATACAGTGCAGTGGCCCAGAGGTACCAGGGGTCCAGAAGAGCAGAAACAGCAGGGTAAAGCTGCAAGTCAGCACCTTTTGGGTCTCCTGGAAAATTCTTGGATAGTGTTTCACAAAATAAAATATCCAAACATACCTCCATTTTGGGGAGACAGAAGTGCTTTGAATGTTATGCACTAGGGCCTATTGGTTTTAACCAAGTTACTGGATTCTTAAATGACCACTTGCATAAATTATTAGGTAATAATAATTGCCTGATAATTATCTTTCAGGTGGCAATGCAGGAAGTTCCAAAATGTGATGGTACCCTAATGAATTCAGGGAATTACAACATGGGTTGAATGATGAGCTTTGCAGACAGACCACTTTTTGTGTGTTTTCCAGAAGAACAGTGCATTTAGTTCTACCATGAGACATGCAAGATATACTTAGAGAATGAATGGCAAATATTCATGTCTGAATAGAATTAGTGTTTCTGGTTAACTTATCCCTCAGAGCGTGAGGAATATAGAGACACAAATAGGTCATTATAGTCCAGTGAGTTAAACTTAGTTGTGGTGACATGCAGGGATATTAGAAAATGCGAATCAGGCTTCCCAGAGGGAGATGGTGCCTGAGCTGAGCTCTCAGTGTAGAGCAGGCCTTAGTGAAGTAAAGGGTTCTGGGACGTTCAAGGTACAGGGCACACCTGGGCAGAGTTGCTGGCGAGGCTCAGGATGGACTCACTAGGTTTGCTTTCTGGGGAATGGCAGTGAGATCCTTGCCGTCCCCTTAACTTCCCCCGCCCCCCCTCGTACTAACCCCGGGCCTTCCCGCAGCCCGTGGAATGCTACAGGGGCCCGCCAGAGTGCATTTTATGATGCTCACCTCTAGAGCAATATTTTGTGGTTAATCAAGATCATCAGTTAAATTCCATTATTCACCCCTTCTTCTTGGGTACCATAGTCTGGTTGATTCATTTTGTTTTTCTTGGCTCTCATGCTTTTCATTTCCAAGTAATGGTTGTATTTTTTTTCTAGTGGTTTGTCCTTATTTTGTGAATGAAAGTTTTCTTTGATTTTTGGAATTTACTTTTTTCCCTTGGAGTTAATACCTGTATTTGTTTTCTAAACAAAACAAAAATACTCCTCCTTTTTTTGTTTTCTTAATCCATGATTTTCGGATGGTAGTTTTATTTATAAGTGAGAGTCTAGATGGAGTTGCTTTCCTCAACTTAAATTTTAAAAAATCACTGTGAATGCAAGGTGTGAGTGAGTACAGGATCTGTCTGCAGAGGATGTGGGGGGCAGGGTTACCTGCCCTGTTGGATGTCCCTTTAGGATGTTCACAGAAACTTCCCTTCTGGAAATGGGGGCTCCCTTTTCATGACCACCACCAGAACTTACCCGGAACACTGCCCTGTTCCTCTCTTCATTTTCAGGCCACTCTGAGAGCTAGAGGCTAGCGTATTGTTTCCAAACCCTTCAATAATTACCGGGCAGCTGACCCATATCTGCTGCCAGCACTCGCTGCCTCTGACTTAGGGACTGTTCTGAGGTCTGCCGGCAACGCTTACCACCGTACAATGTAATGATCCTGTTCGGCTGAGGCTCTGTAGCAGTTTTGGGTTTTACTAATTCCATCTGCTTTATATCTTCCAGAGATTCCTTAGTGTTCTGGTCTCCTGGTGGAACTCTTCTTGATTTTTCAGTAGTGCTGTGGATATTTCATGCTTTTATATTCAGCCATTTCAAAGAGATTTGGAGAGGGTGAGAGAATCAGGGGTGTCCAGCCTTTTGACCTCTCTGGGCCACCCCGGAAGAAGAAGAGTTGTCTGGGGCCACACATTAAATACATTGCAACACCTAATCACACAAAAAAAATCTCATGATGTTTTTAGTAAATTTGTGGTGTGTTGTCCATCGTTAATTTCGTAGTCATCCTGGCCTGCGTGCGGCCCGCGGGCCACAGGTTGGACACCCCTGCAGGGTGGGTGCTCAGGCAGCCTTTCTCATAACTGTGTTTCCTTTGAGTGATTTCCCCAAGTGGGATACATATAAAGATATCTTTGGAAGGTTTGAAGATAAACAGGAGACATTGGTTCACTGCTGGATAATCTGCCCCAGGAGATTTGCAGTGGGCCAGGGATCTGGACTTCTCTTAGGCTTTCGGAGGATTCAGATGGGCAGTTGGATGCTGGATTTGGGAACCATTGAGTTATGATGCCCCAAAATGAGAATACTTGTTAACTTACAGATTACTGTTTTATGTAGATTTCCCTTCATAAGGAAGAGCTTTCTAAACAAAAATATTTGTCGAGGACAAATTATATGCTACCCTCTGGAGGCAGTTTATGCTCTGCAGCCAAAAATTGGGGTCCTTCATCAGTTTCCTCTGTCTTCCCTGAGACAGTTGCAGTGTTACAGGGCCGAGTTGTAATTGATTCTTCTCTTCAGTCTCTCTTCTCTCATTCTCCAGATGTAGAAAGTTTTTATAAGCTTTTTTTAAAAAAGAAAAACAGGAGGAAGAAGGGTTTATAATTCTGGTGCCTCGCTTGCCTAAAAGGGGGCGGCCATTGCCTGTAGAACTAAGGGGACTTCAGTGTCATTGGAAAGGAGCCAGTGCTAGCCAGGCTCAGGGCTCGTGGTCTCAAGCAGTCTTTTTTTGAATCGTGGTAAAATACACACCAGTGCACCATCTTAACTGTCTTTACACACACAGTGCAGTAGTGCTAAACACGCCCACGTTGCTGTGCAGCGAGCCTCTGGCGCTGTCGTCCTGCAGAACTGAAATACAGCAGTTCTCCGTCCCACCCTCCCCCGGCCCCGGCAGCCGCCGTTCGTTCCACTCTGTGTTTTGATGAGCTGGCCTGCACGGGGCACCTCGTCTAGTGTAAGCATGCGGTATTTGTCTTCTCACAGCAGGCTCGTTTCGCTCATTAGCATAATGTCCTCAAATTTCTTCCATGTCATAACATGTGAAAATTCCCTTCCTTATAAGACTGAATCCGCACATGTTATTCTTGAGGCAGTGTGAACAGGACAGAGGAGGGAGCTTGCCGAAGGAGCCGTGTCTGCCTGTCCGTCCTCACTGCCTTCCCGGTACGCCATGGGCTCCTCTGGCACTGACCTTCCCTGAACACGTCTGTCGTGCTCCCCATTGCCCACCCAGTGGTCGTCTCTCCTGTGGCTTCCGGCAGGAACGTTTTTCTAACCCTCCCTCTCTGAGCAGCTCCTGAGCTTCCTCTAGATTTCAGATTAAATAGCACCAAGGGTTCTCAAGCTTTAGCAAGACTAAGAACCATCCGGACAGCCTGCTTTCTGGGGCCCATCTTTCAAGAATTCTAATTCAGTAGATTTAAGTGGGGTTCAGGAATTTGTATCTTTAGCAAGTGATGCAGCTGCCTTAAAATACCACTGGTCTCTGTTTTTCAGACTTCAAGTAAAAACCTCTGTGAGGATCCTAAAATCAATTTAGTGGATCAAGACCAGAAAACTAACACCAAATAGAAAATATCGGAGTTAGTTACATATTTAAGGACAAATACTGTTTCATGAAAGATTTTCCATTTTAATTATGTGTGGATGTGCCTATGCACGCACTTGTGTGTGTGTTATTTTACTATAGATGCGTAGGGACCAGGTGATACTGTAAATATATTTCTCACTATGGATTGGGTTTGAAAAGTTTGAAAAATATTATTGGGTCTTGGTATTTGCTTTCATAACTTCCTGTGTCTCCACTATTACTGCCGTGTCCATGGTTTATTGTACTTCCATTTTAAATTCTTCTCCTTGCAGGACTGTGGATGTGACAAAGGCGGGGAGTCTGTCTGCCTTATGCACCACAGTCTCTTCAGCATCTAGCATGTGTAGGCTCTTAGTAAAATTGTTACTATCATATCAACAAATTTTTCAAAAAGAATTGGATCCCTCAGACAGAAGGTTATTCTGTGTGACCTAAGAAGATGTTTTGGTGGGTCCCTGTGTCAATACTGAGTCATTTGGACTGTGTTTAATACGGAGACATGTGAGGTTTAAGGGTAAACAATCAGTGCCCCCGGCAGTTGCTTCTGGCTTCCGGGTCAGTCTACTGTAAGCACGTTGCCCAGAACTTTCAGAGACGAGAAAAGCCCGTGGAAACGGAACCTTCCCGTGATTGCGGTGTGTCCGGGGTCCAGGCAGTAAGGAGCCGCAGTATCTGCAGGGCCTTTAAAAATAGTAACAGAACCGCCAAATCGAATTTTCCTTTTCACGATCTCCATGCACTGGAAATTCTAAACAGTGTCGGGGATAAAATATTGCTCCCTGTCAGTGTGGACTGTTGTACCTCCTGCCTTTACGTAGTAAGACAATGCTTTTTGGGCTCTGCTGTCTCTTTTTGATGTCATGAAAGTTTTAAATGAGGTTTCCATTTTCTTTTTCGAGGAAGGAATGCTGTTACAAGCTCTCCAATGACGTCTTTTAATAATTACAGTATGCCTAAAGGTCACTGGACTCCAAGCTTTGGGGTTTGACTTTTATTTCATTATAGGGAAACATTATCCTCCAGGCCCTCTTCAAAATTCACCGAAAATGGCTCATAATTGTACCTGCATCAGGAAGCCATTCTCTTTGCTTTTTTCTCAAGCTGTGTTTCAGCTGGAGAAACGAAAGTCCCCTGTATGGATTACGTATCCAGAGAAGAACCCATTTCTATTTCAGAACATTGGAGAAACTGGCTGCCCTGCAGGTGTCTCTTGTAGTACGAGCTGTTATTTTAAGGGGGAAATTATTTTCCTGACCTTCAGAACGTACTGATACCTGTTATGGACTCAGGTTGTTTCATAAAGTGTCCCCACGGTTGAGCCCCAGGGCTTTACTGTTGTCATTCCTAGGACTGGAAGTGGCGCTTATGTCCTTTTGGCTGGAAGGAAATTATTTTTCCTTAGTTCTGTTATCCACAAACTGTTAAAATGGCTTTACTTTCCCCCCCGCTTTGTGGCTCAAGTTAACAGATAACCAACAACAGGCTGATCTTCTTTCTAACTGAATAAAACAGAGGAACTCAACTATTGCCAGATTCTTTCTGATCACCTACTAGGACAAGTTTTATTTAATTTATCTAATGCTCACCTGAGGACGTTTTTTTCACTGCTTTTAGAGAGGAGGAAGAGAGGTGGAGAGAGAGGGACATCCATCAGTTGCCTCTCCCCGATCAGTTGCCGCTCACTCATTCCCGGACCCGGCTGCAACCACAGTCTGGGCATGTGCCCTGACCCGGAATCGAACTTGCGACCTTTCGTTCTCCAGGATGACCCCAGCCAGGCCTACTAAAAAAAGTTTTGTTTTGTTTTTTTAAAGATTTTATTGATTTATTTTCAGAGAGAGGAGAAGGGAGAGAGAAAGAGCAATGTGTGGTTGCCTCTCACATGGCCCTCACTGGGGACCTGGCCTGCAACCCAGGCATGTGCCCCAACTGGGAATCGAACCAGGACCCTCTCGTTCCCAGACTGCGCTCAATCCACTGAGCTACACCAGCCGGGCCAAAAGTTTTAAAATTTAAGAAATGATTACCGCACTTGTGGAGGAAATTTCATTATTAGTACCCATTTAGCTACTTAATTCCTTTTGAGGTCTTTGCCTAATGGCTGACGTGTGATTCACCTTCATGCAAACATCTAATTGCCTTTTTAAAGGGCCAACGAAAACAAGTTCTAAAACGGGGCTCCCCCCTCCATCCACTGTTGTTTTACTCCTTCACACTGGCAAAAGCCTGTGAATGCTCAGGCATAGTTTGGGCCTGACGGTTAATCCTAGATGCAGCTTTTAAATTCTTTCAAGAGGAAAACAGGCAGAAAGATCTGCCCACAGCCAATGATAGATCTGTTCTCCCACTTCAGACAAGTAGGTTTTGAGGTAAGATAAATTTGTTTCATCGTGCTCAAAGTTGACTTAATTATAAGATCAACATTTATTTTACTGAAGACACAGATTTCTAATATAAAATAAAAATTTTAAAATTATAACTTTCTACTGTATACCTTATTTCAATATTACTTTATTATAGGTGACTTATCCTTCTAGAAACCAAAAGTAGAAATTATTTTAAAATGTTATAAAATATAAAAATGTTTAAAATGGACCACGCTCATTTTCTTTATTGGTTTTAGGATATTCAGTTTTGTAGATGACCGTGCTGCTTATAATACTTGACATTCTAATGTAAAGTCTTGTTTGAATTTTTCTACCCTAGGGAAAACTAGGGATTGTACAGTTAATTTTATGTGCTTTATTTTTGTGTTGTAGTAAAAATGATTTTTAAAAAATTTTTGTTAGTCTTTTTTTTCACATTTTTATTGTGTTTTTTCCATTACCGTTTCACACCCGACACCCCACTCCCTCTTCAGTCACCACACTGCTGTCCATGCTCATGAGCCCTCTTTCCTTTTTGCTCAGTCCCTCCGCCCCTCACTTCGCCCCAGTGGCTGTCATCCTGCCCTCTGTGCACGGGTCTGTCTCTATTTCGCTTGTTAGTTCAGTTTGTTCATTAGATTCCACGTGTAAGTGCAGTCGTATGGTATCTGTCTTTCTCCGACTGGCTAATTTCACCTGCCATAATGTTCTCCAGGTCCCTCCGTGCTGTCACAAAGGGTAAAATTCTCCTCTTTTTTACAGTCCAGTAGTATTCTTTTGTGTAATGTCCCACAATTGTTTTATCCACTCATCTACTGATGGACACTTGGATTGTGTCCATATCTTGGCGATTGTAAATAATGCTGCAAGGAAATATGTGTGCTTATGTTCTTTCAAATTAGTTTCAAATATATCCTTTGGATATATTCCCAGAAGTGGGCTTACTGGGTCCAAAGGCAAGCCAGGCCATCTTTAATTTTTTGAGATATCGCGATACTGGTTTCCACAGCGGCTGCACCAGTCTGCATTCCCACCAACAATGCAAAAGGTTCCCCTTTCTCCACTGCCTCACCAACACTTGTTTGTTGATTTATTGATGATAGCCATCCTGACAGCTGTGAAATGACACCTCATTGTGGTTTTAATTTGCATTTTTCTGAGGATTAGTGATGTTGAGCATCTTTTCATATGTCTGTTGGCCATCTCTGTGTCCTCTTTGGAGAAGTGTCTATTCAGGTCCTTTGCCCATGTTTTAATTGGATTGTTTGGGGGTTTTTTGGTGTTGAGTTTAAGTACTTTATAAATTTTGGGTATTAACCTCTTATCAGATGTATTGGCAAATATGTTCTCCCATTCTGTGGGTTGTCTTTTTCTTTTGTTGATGTTTTCCTATGCAAAAACTTTTTACTTTGATGTAGACCCATTTGCTATTTTCTGTTTATTTGTTTGTTTCCCTTGCGTGGGCAGCTATATCATATAAAATATTTCTACAAGCAATGTCCAAGATTCTGCTGCTTATGTTTTCTTCTAGGATTTTTATGGTTTAGGGTCTAACATTTAAGTCTTTAATCTATTTAAATTTCATTCTTGTGTGTGGTGTAAGAAGGTGGTCTAGTTTCATTTTTCTACTCGTTACCTGTCTAATTTTCTCAACACTGTTTATTGAATAAAGGATCTTTAGCCCATTGCATGTGCTTGCTTCCTCTGTCAGATAGTAATTAATTGACTATACAGGTGTGGGTTTATTTCTGGGATTTCTATTCTATTCCATCTATGTGTCTATTTTAATGCCAGTACCATGCCAATTTGATTTCTATGCCTTTATTGTATAGTTTAATATAAGGTAGCATGATTCCTCCAACTTTGTTCATCTTTCTCAGGATCACTGTTGCTATGTGGGGCCTTTTATGGTTCCAAATACATTTTTGAAATGTTTCTTCTAGTTCTGTGAAATACGTCATTAGAATCTTGATAGGAATTGTGTTGAATCTATAGATTTCTTTGGGTAGTATAGACATTTTAATGATGTTAATTCTTCCTATCGATGAACACAGTTTGTGCTTCCACTTATTTGTACCTCCTTCAATTTCTTTCTTCAGTGTCTTAAAATTTTCTGAGTACAGGTCTTTTGTATCTGTGGTTAGATTTATTCCTAGGTGTTTTATTCTTTTTGAAGCAATTGTGAATGGGACTGTTTTCCTAATTTTCCTTTTTGTTAACTCATTATTGGCATATAAAAATGCAACTGATTTCTGGATATTAACTTTGTATCCTGCTACTTCTCTGAATTCATTTATCAATTCTGGTAGTTTCTTGGTGGAATATTGAGGTTCTCTATGTACAGTATCATGTCATCTGTAAATAAAGTTAGTTTTACCTCTTCTTTTCTAATTTGGATGCCTTTTATTTCTTCTTCTTGTCTGATTGCTATGGCTAGGACTTCCAGTACCATGTTGAATAAGAGTGGTGAAAGCAGACATTTTGTTCCTAATTTTAAGGGGAATGCTTTTAGTTCTTGCCCACTGAGTATGATGCTGGCAGTGGGTTTTTCATATGTGGTCTTTATTATCTTTAGGTGTGTTCCCTCTGTTCCCGTGTTGCTGAGAGTTTTTGTGTCATAAATGGGTATTGGATTTTATCAAATGCGTTTTCTGCATCTACAGATATGATCACGTGGTTTTTATCCTTCATTATGTTTACGTGTGTTAGTCTGAATTATTTGTTTATCTCATGCTAGACAGATTACTGACTACAGACAGATAGAATATTCACACCGTAGAACTTTGAAATTGTAACTTTATCTTATTAACGTTCTGTAGATAAGGAGCATTCGAAACCAACTTCTTTAAACTGTTAACATTAAACATCTTTATAATATTTTGTAGTAATAGATTCTATAAAAATTGGCTTTAAGCTAGGATTTTAAAGTGAAGGGAGTACATTTGCTTTCTATCTTCTAATTTACTAAGTTGTGTGTAGAATTTACTGCTAAGAGAAAATTATTTAAGTGACACAAATAGAAGTTAAAAGCATCATTTAAACGTGTTGTCAGGGAGCACTTGAAAAGCAGGTGGTGACTCTCCAGTTGAAGCAGGGCCAGGTCTTTTACAGGATATTGGAAAGCTGAGTATGTGACCTTGCGGTTTGAC